>CM055856.1:14565972-14679759 GCA_029490765.1 Euthynnus affinis | reverse complement strand
TCCTCCCTCTCCTCCTCCACTTCTCCTCCTTCACTTCTCCTCCTCCACTTCTCTCCTCCTCCTCTCCTCCTCCACTTCTCCTCCTTCACTTCTCCTCCTCCACTTCCTCCTCCTCCTCACTCTCCTCCACTATTCTCCTCCTCACTCTCCTCCTCCACTTCTCCTCCTTCACTCTCTCCTCCTCTCTATCTCCTCCTCCACTTCACCTCCTCCACTCTCTCTCCTCCTCTCCTCCTCCTCTCCTCCTCCACTTCTCCTCTCACTTCCTCCTCTCTCTCCTACTCCTCTCTCCTCACTCCTCTCCTCCTCCACTTCTCCTCCTCCACTCTCCTCCTCCTCTCTCTCCTCCACTCCACCTCCTCATCCTCCTCCTCCTCTCTCCCTCCTCCTCCCTCTCCTCCTCCACTCTCTCATCCACCCTCCTCCTCTCCTCTCCTCTCCTCCTCCTCTCCTCCTCCACTCTCCCCTCCTCATCCTCTCCACCTCTCCTCCTCCTCCTCTCCTCCACTCTCTCCTCTCCTCACCTCCTTCTCCTCCTCCTCCTCCTCCTCCTCACTCCTCCTCTCCACTTCTCCTCCTCTCCTCTCCTCCTCTCCTCCACCTCTCCTCTCCTCCACTTCTCCTCCTCTCCTCCTCCTCCTCCTCTCCTCACCACTTCTCCTCCTCTCCTCCTCCTCTCCTCTCCTCCTCTCCTCCTCCTCCACTGCTCCTCCTCTCCTCCTCTCCTCCTCCTCTCCTCCTCCTCTCCTCCACTCCTCCTCCTCTCACACTTTATTAGCCTGCGAGCAGGAACAAGAGAAAGTTTCTCTCTTCATCAATATTTTCTCTTTTTTATTGTCCTTTCCGGCTGCTGTAGAAACATGGCGATCCCAACATGGCGGCTCCTCTGGAACCGAGCAGCTGCTTTAAAATGTTTTCCACGTTTATCCGACAGTCCGACACGCAGAAATAAACACCAGAGCGGAGCAATCAAATGTGGATTCATCTGATTACTGAGCAGCTGTTTCAGGAAATGACTGAACCCCTCATTCAGAATAAAGGATGTATTAGCTGTTTTTTACAGAGGAGTCGGCGGCTGAAGGAGGAATATATGGTTGTTGGTTTTGTCTTTTCATTGGATGTTTGTTGACAGTAATGTAGAGGAAGCAGCAGACTGGCCCTTTAACGCTTTAAAGTCAACACTGTCACGGTAACAAAAGCCTGCAGGGAGTCTGAGAGGCCAATAAAACACAGCGGAGGCCTTCCACTCAGGGCCCGAGACGCCGTCAAGTGCTGGACTCCTTTGTTGGTCCTCTTGGAGGGCGCGAGGTCAAGGTCAGGGAGCAAAGGGGTGGACCGTGACCGATCAGATAGCGGCGCTTACAAAGAGCCAGGACGACTTAATGCAGCGCTGACAGCTGGAGGCCGCGCAGAAGTTACAGGAGTTTGTCTGAAAAGTCTCCGCCGCTGAGTTCCTAAATGTTCCTATCATCTGCTAATAATCTGCTAATAATCTGCTGATAATCTGCTAATAATCTGCTAATAATCTGCTAATAATCTGCTAATAATCTGCTGACCCTCCCAGTGCAGCAGGCAGGAAAATAGTTGGAAGTATGACAGTAGTTTGCCAACCGCTATGAAACAACGAAAGAGAAGAAGAAGAAGACGCACGGCAGCGATGAGTCTCTCCTCCGTCATCTTCTAGAGATGCTACATGCTACATGCTAAATAAACAACGTTCCTCTTCCTGTCTAACCGCCGAGCTACGTGATTGGCCTGTTAACGTGTTTACGCTCCGTCTGAAACGTAACTGTGCACGTTCGCTGCTTCTTGTAATCTAAATAAAGTTAAGGAGGAAAAAAACCGAACAGATGAAACGCCGTTAACTCGGCTGCGACGCCGCTGATCGATGCTTGGAGGTTAAATAATCTAATCCCCCGGCAGGTCAGCAGAGAGCTAACAGGAACTGATAAATGATAAATAATGATTATAATAAAATCATGTGGATCAATCTGGCACATAATATTTATATTATTTCTATTATTGAGCTGCATTACTGTGATATTTAAATGAAGTTCATCCTGATCGTCACATTTAAGGCCTTTGCACTGGACGCGACGCGAATAAACGATGCGAAATTGCGAAACTATTCACACCGGCAGCGACGGCTCGTTCTGCCGTCAGTCAGCCTGCTGAGGGCAGTTTGTCCAGCGGCTGCTTCTGTGGACAGGATGGCTGAACGCAGGTCGGAGCCCGTGTGTATTGAACGGGTGAAGCGCTCTCCTCTTCCTTTGTCGAGTGAGGAGAAGGACAAGATCATCATCATCACTGGAGGATCTCCCACCTGCGTTCAGGGTCTCTGCTGCCTGTCAGCTGCAGCTCCTGCAGAGCTGAGAGGACAATAAACTGACAAATAGCAGGAAGTTACTGAACCAGTCTGCATGTCAGCTCCACGGGAAGGAATCCACAGTGTTTGTATTTATAAATACATGGTGATGATACATGATATATCCATGTATTGATTCATTGGCTGATATCTCCGCCCCCTGCAGTGAGTGAATCTACCTGTCTGCCTGCAGTGCTCACAGTCAGACTGGGAGCTGTTAAATCAATGTATAATACGGTTTATAAGTTCAGAACACATACAGCGGGACGCTCAACACCCCACGTGGACTGTTGCAGGAAACAGCTGTCTGTGCAGATTGCGCTTTGTGATTGGTTGATGCTTTTATTCGCTGTGCCAAAACTCGGAAAAATCGAGCCGGGTCCGAAAAAAAAGTCTCATCGCTTTTTCGCCTCGTAATATTAATAAATACTAATAACACAAACAACAGTTCGAAAAAATATATTGACGTGCGAATTAATCCAGTGTGTAAAGGCCTTTAGTCACAAACACCAGTGTGTGATGTGCGACAGTGTCATGAAACGAATAAAATCTACAAACCGAAGGTCGACGTTGGACCTGAATCATGTGACGGGAGCGTCGGAGGAAAGCACTGCCCGCCGAGGGAAGAAGAGATGAATGTAAAGAGTTTAAAGGCTGAATATTAACAGCACGGCCGGTGTCAGGTGTTTCTGTCTCACACTTTTTATTCAAGCTCATGAAATCTAAACATTCTCCCGGCTTTGCTGCTGCTCTGAGGAACAGTCGAGCTGCGGGAGGCTGCAGTTTGTGTCTTTTTATGGGTTGTTGCAGTGTGAACATTAGCATGACTGAGCTGTAATTGCTGCTTTCCCTCAGTGTGTGTGTGTGTCTGGGCTAATAGCCTCCACAGGGACTGTAGATCTCTCTAGTTTTTCATTATTCATCAGAGCTGCTGGCGAGTCGCCGGGCGATGCAGCTCAGACGAAGCTCCGCCTCCTGCGGCGGCGGCAGCGGCGGTAATAATAACACACATCATCCCACAATCCTCCAGTGTGTTGATGTCAGATCGTGTTTGCAGTCGGTGAGTCAGCGGACGCAGGTTCTGTCAGATCTGATCTGCTGCTACATGTGACTCACATCAACTTGATCTGTCTGAAGAAAGTCAGAAAGATGCTGCTGGTTGATCCCCAGAGTCACAGATGACGTCTTCATCTTCCTTATTCAGTCAAATGTTGTCAGTTTAACATCATGTCAGAGTCACAAGCTGTGTCTTCAATCACACACCTCTGTTAGCACACTGTGTGCTTATTCTGACAGGCTAGCGTAACGCTTACTGGAAATGAAGACAGGAAATTAGCATTAGCTAGCGTTAGCATTCACCTTATCGTTCATGCTTCTGTCTGACAGCAGCTTAGTGGTTAAAAACACGTGTGGAACTTACACCTGTATAATGTGGTGATGTTCACCGTAGCTACGACGTACCCAGCCGCCATTCTCAGTTTGAAAAGTGGCCCCTCCCCCTCAGCTACGTAGCCAAGATGGCCGGCCATTAAGGGTGAGAAGCGTCCGTAGTCACACTTTTTGACTTTTTGACTGTTTTGAGTGAAACATCCGGGCAAGTGTGAGTACAGAAGTTTGGGGTTTGAGACACAGCAACATGCTACGCTAACAGCTACTCTTAACTTAATACTGTAATAAGTCGATTTCCACGTCATGCAGCTCTGACTGAACCCAGTAAACGCTGCACTCACATAACATTTAATGCACAAAGCAAAGATCAACTCTGGATCAGTCAAATAATAAAACAGGTTGTTTCAGTTTTCAGTTTTTTTTAGCGTTAGCGTTAGCGTTCGTGCTACCACGCTAAAACAACCCTGAAAAACACACTGATGGCTTCTAACCAACAGCAGCTTAGTGGTGCTTAGTGCTAAAAACATGGTGATGTTCACCGTAGTTACAACGTCCCCCCCCCCTTCCACCACCTAGCTAATGTCGAGGCTATCGCTAACAGCTGCTTTTTGACTTAAAACAACACTGTAATGTAAATGTTGTCAGCTCTAAACGCTGCACTCACATAACATTTAAAGCACAAAGCAAAGATCAGTTCTGGATCAGTCAAATAATGAAACAGGTTTTTTCAGGGTTTGATGAAAACTCACACGTGATCTCATATCGTGTTGTAGAACCTGACAGTGGAAGTTTCCCACAGTCATTACCGCAGCGCTCTGAGTTCAGACTGTTCAGACGTTCTTAAATGCGTCATAAACTCTTCAGGCTCTAATAACCGCTGCGGACGCGTGTGCTGACTTGTCGGTTCAGGTGTGACTGACTGAAGGTGTTGCAGCAGATTCTCTGCATCGCTGCTCCCCTCCCTCCTCCTCCTCCTCCTCCTCCTCCTCCTCCTCCTCCTCCTCCTCCTCCTGCTGCTGGCAGCGCCGGGTTCTCATCCCCGGACAAAAGGCCAGAGCTCCCGCCATCACAGCGCCATTCCAGCGCGGCTCTCCATGGAAACACATCCAAACAGCGAGCCAGCGCTCGGCCGGAGACGTCAGCACAGACTCAAACACTAATTTGTCTCACAAGCCTCCTTTTATTCCCTGTGTGTGTTTGTTTCTCACACACACTGACATGCATGTCAATAAAGACAAATACTCTCTGTGATGAACGGCCGCACACACACACACACACACACACACACACACACACACACACACACACTCTTAATAACACTGATTTATGACTCTGTTGGTCTGACTCTACCTCCACCACGCCTTCGTCTGTCCGTCCGTCTGCGTGTTCGAACACAGTCCTCCCTTTCCCTCCAATCACAGCACGGATCGTACCCGGGTCCACCTGCAGAGGCGGGACCGCGGTTCTGAGGGAGGGAAGTATGTCAGCGATTGTTTGGACAGACAGTTTCTGGCGAGGCGAGCTGAATACCTTTCTGTTTCATTAAACAGAACCTCCAGCTCTGCTCCTGATGATACAGTTTTATCTGTCGGCTTATTAAACTCTCAGACGGCACATTCTGCATCCGATACGCAGCGGAGCGGACACACCGACGTGTCCAGAGGAGGCTTTATATCAGATTTACAACATGAAGACACACTAGTCACATGTTTTCCTCAGAGGGCTTTACAGCAATAACACATCCTCCACCTGTAGAGAACAAAAAAACTCTCTTTAACTGAGAAGAACTGGAAGAAAGCTGCAGAGGATCCGTCTGCCAGGACAGACAGAGCACTGAGCTAAAGGATCCCTAACAGGACTGGTTGTTAAAGATCACTAAATTTCAGCAGAGTCATTGAATGTGGTCGTCTCTAGCGGGGTGATTTTGGCACAGATCGTGTGGCGCCACCAGTGCGACACATCTTCAGCTGTGTGCCTCGACCTCATTGGGTGTTTGGGCCGTTTATCACAGGGCAGGTCGATCGGCCCTGCGTGTGAGTCGCACGGTTGCACCAGGTGATCGTTCGGCAGCCCCTTCGTTCCGGCCACAGCCAGTGACCGCTCTGCTCTTTGATCGCCTTCCCGTTTATTTCTCTGATAACTTAAGATCCAGACGTCCAATGACTAAAATCCTTCTTGCGGCTAAAAGATCAAGTTAAAAACCAGATAAATTTATCATGAAAATGTGGCTTCAAACTGAATAAAAGTCCATTTCTAACAGTTTGTGTGGAACAAGCACAACAAAGCCCATGTATTATCTTGTATGTGTGGAAGTTACTCTTTGCTAGACGCCATTGTAGCGGACAAACATGGCGCCGACGCATGCATCTTGTGCACTATACTCTTTGGTAGAGGAGGTATGACGCCATTGACAGGCCACCAAATGAAACGGTCCGTTACTTTGATTAAAATGACAGATTTCTCTGGGTTTGAACATTAATGTAAGAACACAACTCAACAACATATAGAACATAGGTCTAGACCTGAGTGACAACAACCTGACGGTTTCAGGAGAGAAGCTTCTGTCTGGTCTAGTTGTTTTAAGCATTTTAATGAGGAATCATTACAGAATCATCATTACATTACATGCTCTTCAGTGGATTTATTATTATTTATTATTTATGTCGTCTCAGGTGTCTCTTCATGTCCCAGATCGACTCCATGATGTTGAGATCAGAGACCATCTGTTGCTGAAAATAGTTCTTTATGACTCTAGCTGGATGTTTGAGGGTCATTTGGGACCAATCAGACGCCTCCCTGACGCTCTTACATAACCGATAAGAATCTAAACTTCTGCACAGTTCTGAAAAAACGCTCAAAATTTGACAAAAACATCAAAACATGTTCCTTCATATCTCCATGTTATAAATACTTTACATTAGACAGCTGAACATCTCGCTCACACACTCAGAATCCAGAGGATCATATGTCCAACAGATCCACATCAACATCTGGAACATCAACCATTATTTTGACAGTGCGTTTAGTGATTCAGTGGTTCTGAAAATGTTCCACGCCAAACCAAACACGCTGCTCGCTGATCAGAAGTCGTCCTGCTGCCAGACCGCAGTCAGAGGAAGACGAAGGTCTCTGCAGGAATGTGACACTATCAGCAGGAATGTCGTCTGACGTGACGGCCGGCTGTAACTCTCCCTCTCTGTCTGAGCATGGGAGGGGTGATACCGCCGCTGCCGCCGCCGCCGCCACGCTGCATTCCAGTCTGCAGGGATGACACCAGCAGGAAGGGTGAGGAGGAAGGGGGGGAGGAGGTCAGGGTCTCTGTGGAGCTTTGTCTCAGGGCGGCCCCCTCTCTCTGCTCTCTACTTCTGCATGTCAAGTGGCGTTGATGATGAGAGGTGAGGTCACAGAGGGCCTCGCTCTCCCAGGGAGGGAAGGAAGGAGGGAGGGAGGGAAGGAGGGAGGGAAGGAGGGAAGGAAGGAGGGAGGGAGGGAGGGAAGGAAGGAGGGAGGGAAGGAGGGAAGACCTGCAGCTTTCAGGAGGTTTGAGGACGTTCAGGTGACAGAAGACTGAAGGACTGAGGAGGAAGAGCTTTGACGAGGTTAACTGAAGCGTCATTGGCTCATCAGTCCGACGTCGGAGGCGGGGCTTCGTTCGTCCCAGTGAGAGCTGCTCAGCGGTGCGTGAAGCTGAAAAACCAAACTCGGGTCGTGAAATGAGTCGTCTCGTGGCGTCTCTGCTGGTTTACAGACGTCTCGAAAGGCGCCATGTCGAAGCCTGGCGCCGTTCATTTTGGATAAAAGCGCGAAGTGTTGTGGATCTTCTGAGTGACGGTCGACATCTTCAGGGGAGAAAAGCACCTGCGAGACTTTGATGTCTTAAAGCTGAAAGAGTTTATTGGAGCCTTTATTGCTCCTTTAACCCAGCAGAGATATTAATCTGATCGGTCCATCAGTCTCACATCATCAATCAGTGACCTCTAGTTGTCTCTCGGGTCTTTGTCTTGTCTGCATTCTGGCCTCGGTTCACCTGTGAGGCTCCTGCTTATCAACCATACGTGACTCTATCCTCTGTTTGACAGCTTTAGTTATGTTATTCCATCACATAAAAGACGCCTGAGTCGATGATATTTTCAGAAAAAAACAGCGTCTGTTGTTGTTTCTGTGTTTTGATCTGGAACATTTAGAGTTTTTAGGGAAATCTGTCCGTAACTTCCTGAGATATCTGAAGTGCCTTTTTGTGACGTGTGAAGTTTTAAACAGTTCTTCTTTGGCCCATTTCAAACCTGATCTGAGGGAACATCGACGTTCATAACATTATGAACATAAATGATGTTTACAACGTTATAAATGACTCGTGTATAATGTTGTAAATCATTTAACTCTTCTATTCTGTTTGGGTCAAATTTGACCCGTAATATAATAAAACATGTTTTGATCTTTTTTCTTTTTTTTTTATAAATACCTATGAAAGAAAAAAGTTATTTTTGTAAATATGGGTGCTTTATGCAGAGAAATACATATTAAATGATCATTATATCATTATCATTAGCCTCTCATGGTCTTATAATGTATTTGCCTGTTCGGTTCATCAGAAGCAATAAAACAGATACATTTTACCCGTTTTAAAATAAAATATGTACACTTTACACTTTAAATTAAATGTGGTTTAAGGTTCATAAAATATCAAAGTAAGTATTTATATATGATGGTTATGTTTGAATAACAAGTCACTGAGCAGATAAAACATGTTTCTGGATGATAAATTCAAACACGGGTCAGAAGTGACCCGCTAACACTAAAGGTGTAAAGGTTAAGTAACGTTATAACAACATGCATAATATTATAAATGACGT
Organism: Euthynnus affinis; assembly: GCA_029490765.1. Lineage (NCBI taxonomy): Eukaryota > Metazoa > Chordata > Actinopteri > Scombriformes > Scombridae > Euthynnus > Euthynnus affinis. Next base: position 14,671,152 of record CM055856.1, on the reverse strand, counting down.
ATTTTGCATTATAAAGGTCATAAAAGGCCACATTATGAATGACATATGTAACCTTATAAATGACGTACGTGTAGCCTGCAGGTCACATGTCAACGCCCCCCCCCCCCCGCCCACCCACAATAAAAACGTTAAACTTTGTCTGTTGTCATAGCGACGAGGAGCTCTGACTGTCTAACCTCTTACTTGCTGATAACAAAGTCTCTCCATGTGAGAGTCTTCGTTAGCGGCCTTCAGGGACTCCTGCTCGCTCCTCCACACCAGCGACTCGGCGGGTCAGTCCAACCCCTCCCGACTCAGACGGGCTGCTGACATCACAGACTCTGCGGTGGCTTCTTCTCCTCTTCCTGTCGCTCTCTCTCTCTCCTGCTCTTTTGTAACCTCTCTCAGTGAATCCGTCCATTACTGTTGGAGCTGCCCTCGGCGCTGTTTGTTACCGTTGTTGCCCGCATGAATGAGGTTACGCAACAGAGAGAAAGGAAGGAAGAGCAGCACTCAGACTCAGCTCTCTCTCTCTCTCTCTATTCACTCCTTTTATTCCTTTTATTTCTTCTCTGCTGTCCAGAGCTGCTGTAAAGTCCGCGGCTGCTTGTTTACAGACCGCCACATGTAGCCTGTAGCTTTATTTCCTCTCCCGTCTTCACGTGTGAGGGAGGATGCTGCGCTGCACGTCACCGCTCTTATTAAGAAATAAAATAAACTGCTGCAATTTATGGATTGTTTTCATTGTCGATTCATCTGTTGATTATTTTCTGGATGTTTGGTGCATGAAAATGGTGAAAAATGAGGATCAGTGCTTCCTGAAGTCCAAGCTGACGTCCTCAAATGTCCGTTTACTGTCAGAGAGACTAAAGAAACCAGAGAATATTCACATTTAAGAAGCTGCAATCAGAGAGTTTGGACTGAAAAACAAAAGACTCTGCTGTTTTATCAGTGTAGAAGCCTTCATACTGAGATGACGGAGAAACGTTGGAAATCTATCTGCGACAGTGAAGTCGTTTGGTTTGATTTAAATCTGATAATAAGACAGAACAAATGTAAACAATGAGGCAATATGAGACTAATGATAACTATAAAATATATATGTGTATATATTAGTGTTTCTGCAGGGTTGAGGGTGCAATTATAGAGGAAACAGTGTATAGAAATAAATAAAAACTAGATAAATGAATCTATAAGAAGGAAATAACCGGCAGGGAATAGAGAAGCAGCATCATGTGAGAATATCTGGCAGCTTCTGTTAATATATCTTCAATTATTTGATTAGTTTTAGTGGTAAAACTTTATTTTAACCCCCCGTTCAACCATCAGTAATAATCAATCATCTATAATGTTATTGTAAGCAGGTGTGAGGACGTCTTTCCTTCAGCTGTGGTTCAGGAGGTAGAGCGGGTCGATTCCCGCCTCTTCCTGTCCGCATGCCGATGTGTTCACTGTTTCCTGTTTGCTGTAGTTCATTAACATCAACAACAAGTCGAGATCTAAACTCACTCTGGTGTGTAGTGCAGAACAGTTATTAAAACTGTGTGTGTGTGATGTACTCTGCTGGTGTTTGAACAGACTCGCTGTGTGTGTGTGTGTGTGTGTGTGTGTGTGTGTGTGTGTGAGTCAGGTGTGGACGTGCGGCTGCAGACACACCTGGAAACAACTCAGCTGTGACTGTTATGAGGAGCGAACAGTGAAGTTCTTTTACTCATCAGTCACTTTTTATTCCGCAGCTGTTTCAGTGCTGGAAAGTAACTAAGCACAGTTTAGAGGTTCTTGTTCTTTCCTCGAGCATTTCCATCAGGGCTGCTGGTCGATACGCTCTCGTCCAATTCTGATTGGTCGACTAATCTCTGTAATTTTTAGAAGGAAAAAAAGCAGCCTGTGAAAAGAGGGATATTCAAAACACCCCCGCTGTTTTCTCCTCTTTGGACTCTTCCAAACTAACGGAGACTTCTGGGTCTAACTGTTCTCAACGGTTACTGAGCGTTTACTAAACGTACTGAACGTTTACTGAATCAGTGTTTCTCCTACAATTATATCAACGAGAACCCGCCAGGACAAAAAATATGTTTTAATGCCAGAATTAACAACAAATATCCATCATTCAGAAATATTTAGCGTTTGGGAGTCTGTGCAGCTGTTCAGGACGCGAGTGAACCTCTGTGTCGTTGCCTGGGAAACGAGCGTAACTCTGTTAAGTTATACGGCGTTGCGTAGTATGTTAGCGTAGCGAGTTGGACGCAGAGAAAGTGACGGTGGATACGAGCGGAGCAGAGGAAAAGGTTAGCGGTAAGTTGTCAGTCTGGCAGTAAATGTACAGCACAGACTACAGTGTGTCAGTTAAATGATGAAAAGTCACGTCTGTTGTTTCTCCAAGTGCTGGAAAAGTGAAGGGAGTTAGCTCTACAGTTAGCAACGATGGGTTAGCCTAGCATGAAGACGCTAAACAGAGAAGTACAGACTGCTGAGTTCACTGAGCTCTCTGTCCCGTTACCCTCCTGCACGACTAATCATTAGTCACAGATTATTTACATTTTTAGTCGACCAAGATTTTCTTTGGTTGCAGCGCCAGTTTCCATGTGATGCTACTTTCTACATCTCAGAGGGAAATATTGTACTTTCTACTCCACTACATTTATTTGACAGCTTTAGTTACTTTTCAGATGCAGATTTGACACAATGGATAATATAACAAGCTTTTAAAACACATTGTTAAAGATGCAGTGGGTGGTTTGCAGGCAGCAGTGTGGAGCCTTCAGCTCTCTGCGTGTTTACAGTCTGTATCTGAGGACTCTTAATGAAACCCTCCGAGTGTCTGATCTGATCTGATCTGACGTGATGTGATGTGGTGCGTTTTAGTGCTTCTGAGGGAGACGACTGCATCCGGCTGGGTGCGGCGGGTTACTGCAGGGAATTCTGGGAAGCTCTTCAGTCAACAGCAGGGATTTTATTTCCTGTTTCAGACATGCTTCCTAATCAGCTCTCCCTCTCTTTATCTCTTTATCTCTCTGCTGTGACCTCTGACCCGCCGGCAGGTTTTCGGCGCTGCATCACGCCGCTCTCACAGGAACCACGGAGCTGCTGTCGGCGCTGCTGGAGGCTCAGGCCACCGTGGACATCAAGGACAGCAACGGTGAGAAACACACGTCCTCCTCAGAGAACGACAGAAAAGAAGAGTTCAGCTGCACTTCCTTTAAAAAAAACACATCCTAAAGTGATGGATGAAACTTTAAACTAAAAAGCACAATATACACAAACTTTACAAGATAAAAATACAAAATTAGACACACATATAATCATTATTTGTGGTGTAATTGTGCATTAACTGCATTAACGACGACAAAACTGATGCAACAAAAGCTCCACTTTGTTTCTAAGAACTTCTTCCAGAGGTGTGAACCCAGCACTTTATTTAAATAAACAGTCGCTCAGAGCAAATTTAATGTTCTGTCCGGTCACATGAGTCACATGACCTGGCTCTGTGTGTGTGTGTGTGTGTGTGTGTGTGTGTGTGTGTGTGTGTGTACAGTGTCAGACAGCATCAGCTGGTTCAGATCATCACAGCAGATTTAACAGCTGACGTTGTGCTGCGTTCACTGCAGCTCGTTTCCATCTGTGTGTGTCAACCAGCTGGTGTGTGTGTGTGTGTCTGCTTCTGTTTACAGTGCACACACACACACACACACACACACACACACTAACCTTAACCTAACCCCTAACCACTGACCCAAAAATCAGCGTTTTACCAATTGGGGACAAAAGCTTTTGTACAAGCTGTCCTCAATTAACTGGTTTTAATGGAGGCTGGTTTGTCCCTGAGACACACACACACACACACACACACACACACACACACACACACACAGACACACACACACACACAGACACACACACACACACACACACACACACACACAGACACACACACACACACACACAGGCACACACACACACACACACACACAGACACACACACACACACACACAGGCACACACACACACACACACACACACACACACACACACACACAGACACACACACACACACAGACACACACACACACACACACACACACACACACAGACACACACACACACACAGACACACACACACACACACACACACACACACAGACACACACACACACACACACACACACACAGACACACACACACACACAGACACACACACACACACACACACACACACACACACAGACACACACACACACACACACACACACACACACACACACACACACAGACACACACACACACACAGACACACACACACACACAGACACACACACACACACAGACACACACACACACACACACACACAGACACACACACACACACACACACACACACACAGACACACACACACACACACACACACACACAGACACACACACACACACAGGCACACACACACACACACACACACACACACAGACACACACACACACACACACACACACAGACACACACACACACACAGACACACACACACACACAGACACACACACACACACAGACACACACACACACACACACACACAGACACACACACACACACAGACACACACACACACACACACACACACACACAGACACACACAGACACACACACACACACACAGACACACACACACACACAGGCACACACACACACACACACACACACACACAGACACACACACAGACACACACACACACACACACACAGACACACACACACACACACACACACACACACTAACAGTGAGCAGAGTCAGACGTACAATAAGGTGACAGTCAGAGATGATCTGCAGGATTAATATTATCAATGAATGTTACAGAAGTGCAGCAGAATATGTGAATGAATATTAAAGTGTGCGTGTGTGTGTGTGTGTGTGTGTGTGTGTGTGTGTGTGTGTGTGTGTGTGTGTGTGTGTGTGTGTGTGTGTGTGTTGCAGGCATGCGTCCGCTGCATTACGCAGCCTGGCAGGGTAAAGCTGACTCTGTGTTGTTGCTGCTTCGCTCCGGAGCGTCGGTGAACGGCGTGTCGCTGGACGGGCACATCCCTCTGCACCTGGCCGCTCAGTACGGACACTACGAGGTGGTGAGTGTCAACTCCGTCACTCAGTCACTGCACACCGTACACCGCAGCGTCACGTGTTAGCTCAGACACGAGACAACACTTGAAAACGTTTGGATTCGTCACCACCAGCTCCCACAGAGTGTTGCATCATGGGTTGTTTTTAGCATTACTGTCGCTAGGCTAGCTGTTTCTGAGCTGACGTCGGCAGATTGGGTTGAAAGAGACGAACAGACGAGGAGTTTGGAGGCGTCTGAGTCCAGGCTGAATGTGAGGGATTAATCTGATTGGTTCATGTGTAACTCTGTCTCCCTTTAGTTACCGAAATGTTCGTAACACCAGCGAGTTTACAGTCAGCCAGACAGTCAGTCAGCGCTAAAAGTGTTTGGTCTGCTCGGTTTAACCTGCAGGAGCTGCTGAGGAAGAGGAGCTCACACACAGTGATCAGTGAGGAAGAGGAGCTGAGACACACACAGTGATCAGTGAGGAAGAGGAGCTCACACACAGTGATCAGTGAGGAAGAGGAGCTCACACACAGTGATCAGTGAGGAAGAGGAGCTCACACACACACAGTGATCAGTGAGGAAGAGGAGCTCACACACACACAGTGATCAGTGAGGAAGAGGAGCTCACAGTGATCAGTGAGGAAGAGGAGCTCACAGTGATCAGTGAGGAAGAGGAGCTCACACACAGTGATCAGTGAGGAAGAGGAGCTCAGACACAGTGATCAGTGAGGAAGAGGAGCTCACACACAGTGATCAGTGAGGAAGAGGAGACTGTCTGAGTCAGTATTGATCGATGGATCCACAGAAGGGTTAGGGTTGACTTTACGTGACAGTAAAGTGACAGATTACAGATTAAACATCCAACAGATTCATCACGAACATGATCTGCAGATTAATCTGGAAATGATGAGTCACTGCAGAGATACATGAAACAACAGTTCAGTAGATTGTTGATATAACATATGATGTAAACACACGTCACATATTTCAGTGTTGTGTTCAGCAGTGGGTCGATCATCTCTAACTGACTTTTTTGAAAACTCTGCTTCTTCACTTTACTTCCCTTCGACTTTATGGTTGTTTATTTGTTTACTTTTGTGTAGATCACATGTCACATGATAATGAGGTGTGTTTACTCTCATGGGAGGGGTTTCTAAACCTCACCTGCACACTTTCTTCTTTGTGTTCTGTTGTTTTTATGCTGTTTTGTTTTGTTTTTTTTTTATTGAGCAAATAAACAAAATCAAATTGACAGAAGAGAGATTATGAAACTGGACAGATCTGGGTCTGATAGAAGATCAAACACATCCAGCTTCATGAATAACAGACTGTAAGTCCAGAATGTGCTCAGCTGTTTGTTGTTTGTTGTTTGTTGTGATGACTGTGTGCGGCTGTACTGGAGGACGGTTTGTTGTTGTTCAGACGTGATGATGATGATGATGATGATGAAGGTGTCTGAGGACGGGGTGTTATTTAGGGCGGATTATGTTGGATGTAGGTGAGTGTGACCCCCCGCTGACAGACTGTAAACTGATTACTGTCTGCTTTGTTTTTGTTTATTTTTCATATTTTAATGTCAACACTGATGAAATCTGCTCTTTAAAGGCTGCGACTAACAATCATCCCCATTATTAATACATTTGTTGATTATTCAGACTCAAAACGATTAATCGATTATCAAAACAGTTGGAAATTAATTTAATATTTGGCAACTAAACAATAAAATCAGCTGTTGAATTGTTGCAGCTGTAATTCATTGAAATGCTGCTTCCAAGATGTTAACTCACACTTTTTAATGAGATGTTTATTCTCATCTTATCACGTCTAGTTTCTTTATTTTCCTTTTTCTATTTTCCTCGACTACTACTGCTACTTTACACACACACACACACTCACACACACACACACACTCTCACACACACACACACACACACACACTCCTCTTGTTCATGTAGTTTCATGTGTTGTTTGTTGAATGTGTTTAAAGCTTGTTGTTTGTTTGTTTGTTTGTTTGTTTGTTTCAGTCTGAGATGCTGCTGCAGCATCAGTCTAACCCCTGTCTGGTCAACAAGGCCAAGAAGACGCCGCTGGATCTGGCCTGCGAGTTCGGACGAGTCAAGGTGAGAAAACCAAACACAGGAGACTTTGAACTGGAGCGGTCTGAGCAGGCGGCGTTCTGTCTGAGCAGAGCGCCCTGAGACGATCAATGAAATAGACTTTAAAATAAATAAATGACTTTATTTAACACATAAATATTAAAGCTGCGGAGTCGCTGCATGTTTTCACACTTTCACACAGTCATGTTTCTAAACAGTAGAAATCAGGTGCGCTTGATTCGTCACTGTTAACTGTGGTAACCGGGTGGAGACATGAGACTTCCTGATAGAAGGCTGCATGAGGAAGGAAACAGTAGTGATGCTGTTTAAATCGACACTTTCTGAATAAAAAGGGTCAAACTGAAGCTGCAGTTTGTGTTAAATGTGTGTGTGTGTGTGTGTGTGTGTGTGTGTGTGTGTGTGTGTGTGCGTGTGTGTGTGTGTGAGGAGCTCAAACGTTAAAGAAACGGTTTTGTTCAGAAAGTTGTCGAGGCGCTCTCCTTTAAAAAAAACACACAGTCACAGCTGGACAAACACACACACAGGTTTGGGGTTTGATTGCGTTGCCATGGTTACTTTTCCATCTCTGTGTGTAAACATCACTGTTGTCTTTTGTATTTTCTCCGTGTTTCCTGCTTTCAAACACACACACACACACACACACACACACACACACACACACACACACACACACAGAAATCATCCATCCTGGTGAGTCATTTAGTTTTGTCTGGATCTTTTATAGTTGGTAAAATGAGATTGACATTAAAGGATAATTATGTTGAACTATTTAACTATTTAAACTATTAAAAAGCCGTCAGTGAGTCACACGGCTGCTCTGGGTCACATGACCCTTCATCAGGAAGATGTTTGGTCGCTTCAGTTTGTTTAGAAACGGTTGTTCAGTCTCTGGACGGCAGGTAAGTTTATTTATACAGCAGCTGTCAAAGTGCTTCACAGGCACACAAATCAATCAATCAATCAATCTAATCAATAAAAGATAAACAACAAAGAAAACAAACAGGTATAAAACACCACCTGCTACCTAAACGTCTGTCTGAAGATCAGTCCAGAGACCCTCAGAAGACCCTTAATATAAACATCCAAGCTCACTGATTGGTCAGAAATCACACCTGGATGATGCAGACCAGAGAAGAAGAAGGCGATGAAGATCATCAGCGTCACTGAGGCTGTAAACACAAGCCCGTTACTGCACATGCTCAGTAGCGTCTGCCGCACACAGAACTCTCGTCTTCACAAACAAACGAACGCGACCAAACTCTCCACCATGAAGAGTCGATGAAGGATCCAGGATGGTTTGTCGTCGTCTTTGTTCTCCGACTCGTGTAAACGAAGCCTGATCCTCTCACAGCTGATCCACACTCCACTGAGATATCTTTAGAGTGTGTGTGTGTGTGTGTGTGTGTGTGTGTGTGTGTGTGTGTGTGTGTGTGTGTCAGCTGCCACTCAGTGATGTCGGGTGTGTCAGCAGCAGCTGTTGTGTTTCCACTGATGGTGTTCAGCTGCTGAGATGTCGTCTCCTGTTTGTTGTTGAATGTTTTTGTCTTCCTCAAACATTCCTGCAGTCTGTGAGGATTAAAAAACTCTGAAATCAAACCCACAGTTTGCTTTTTATTTGTTCACATATTAAACTGATAGAAACGAGCTCGCTGGCCTTTCAGTGCAGACTGAAACACGTCAGCAGCTCTCAGACGTTCCTCAGAGGATGAACCCTGCTGACTCCTCCAGCGCCACCGTGAGGAAACATTCAGTCTGTCTGAAAGCAGCAGGTCAAAGTTTTCACATCGACTCGACGGACTGGAACAAAACCAACATGAGCCTCCAGCTGTGAGTCAAACCGTCTGCTGCCAAACATCTGGACTCATTTATGGTGTTTTGGGTGACTGCGGTATGACATCATCATCACCTGCAGGCGTGTGAGCGGAGCTGGCTGCTCTGTGTGTGTGTGTGTGTGTGTGTGTGTGTGTGTGTTGTCTGGCAGGTGTTAAAGCTGCACTTTAGTCTTCATGACGTCTCTCCTCCGTCTCCTCAGGTGGCCCAGCTGCTGCTGAGCAGCAACATGGTGGTGGCGTTGTTGGAGGGAGAGAGGAAGGAGCCGACAGACTCCGCCTTCACCACCCCGCTGCACCTCGCCGCCCGCAACGGACACAAAGACATCATCCGGTAAGTCTCTAATCTCTAATCTGTAATGATTCCTCATTAAAATGTGTAAAAACAACTAGACCAGACAGAAGCTTCTCTCCTGAGACCTTCAGGTTGTTGTCGCTCAGGTCTAGACCTATGTTCTATATGTTGTTGAGTTGTGTTCTTACATTAATGTTCAAACCCAGAGAAATCTGTCATTTTAATCAAAGTAACGGACCGTTTCATTTGGTGGCCTGTCAATGGCGTCATACCTCCTCTACCAAAGAGTATAGTGCACAAGATGCATGCGTCGGCGCCGTGTTTGTCCGCTACGATGGCGTCTAGCAAAGAGTAACTTACACACATACAAGATAATACATGGGCTTTGTTGTGCTTGTTCCACACAAACTGTTAGAAATGGACTTTTATTCAGTTTGAAGCCACATTTTCATGATAAATTTAGCTGGTTTTTAACTTGATCTTTTAGCCGCAAGAAGGATTTTAGTCATTGGACGTCTGGATCTTAAGTTATCAGAGAAATAAACTGGGCAAACGTTAGCAGCAGCTCGGCTAACAGCCCCTCCAGGAAGTCCGCTGCTCGCCCAACATGGTGGAGAAACACTGATTTTTTTAGCTGAAACTGCTTTATTCAGTGTTTTTACCTGTAATCAGCGGGTCCGTTTGTTCTGGAGAGGAGGAGACCTCTGCGGGTAAAAACATCCTGAACCATCAACACTGGAGTAATCCTATCCCACTGAAGCTGCTGCTTTAACAACCAAGACAACAACTCCCATCATCCCTTGCTGCTTCACACCATCATCACACTCCGTCTGTTGTTGTTGTTGTTATTGTTTTGAGACGCCGAGCGGCTGAAATTACATGATGTGTGTTTAATAAAGAAAAGTCACGTTATGTTTGGAAACAGTGAGGAGAATAAGACAGAGAAGAAGTTTATAATTTAAATTCCCCACTGACAAACTAATATTTATCTATATTTAATATGTTGACTATAACTTGTTAATATCTCACGTCAGTAAATCCACACGTATAACAAGCCTAAATGTGAAAGGTGTTATTGATCAATAACATCTTTGAGTTACTTTATTATCAAGCTGCTGAAAATAAACGTGTGTGTCATGTTAACTGATTCATTCTTATATTACTGGGAATTATTATTATTTACAGCTGGGAAGTAATAATAATATGATGTATATGTTAATAGTGTTTTCCTGAACATAGAAACTCAGGACCATCATATACCTTCATGTTCTGACCACCAGTTTTAATTATTTCAACTTTGTTGGTACCCATGAGTCCTCGGCTGCTGTTGCTATGGAGACGTGGCCAATCACAGCAGCAGTGAATTAAAACGTTGTAAAGGAAACGTGGCGTCACGGATGCAGAATCCAAAAGTGACCCAGAAAATATAAGTGACATTTGAAGCTCTGTGATTGGATGTCTCTCGCTGAAATGCATCCTGGGAGTCGTAGTTAACGTCTCTCCTGACAGACAGGTGTTCATCTTTTGCGTCGTTGTTTGTGGACGTCAGGATGTGAAGGCTGCTGTGGTTTGTGGCTGTTAACCGCCGAGCCGGTGTGTGTGTGTGTGTGTGTGTGTGTGTGTGTGTTTGTGTGTGTGTGTGTGTGTGTGTGTGTGTGTGTTTCATGTTCCCAGCAGAGCTCTGAAATCTGAAATCGCCTCGAACGTCTCCGTGACCCAGTTCAGCGATGCTCTCATCCTGGATTCATGTGTGTTTCCACGTGTGTGTGTGTGTGTGTGTGTGTGTGTGTGTGTGTAATATGTATATATTTAGCATTTTGTGTTGGATTTATATAGAAATAAAGATTATGAGTGTTACTGACACCTGTACACAAGGGATTGACAGCCAATTAAACTGTTGCTTGGTGACAAATAAACCCACAGTTATGCTTTAAAAACCATTCATGATGATTTTCATTATTCGATTCATCTCTTGATTACTTTCTTCTTCTAACCGCTTAGATGTTTGGTCCAGAAAATGTCAGAAAATTGTCGACAACACAAAGATCTTCAGTTTACTGTCACAGAAAATAAAGAAACTATGAAATAATTTTCACTTTTAACAAGCTGGAAACAGAGAATTTGGAAAATTTCCTCTTAAAAATGACTTTTGCTCTTTGCCCAGTTTGAGGACTTGCAGGCTGACGGTGTGTCTCTGTTTGCCCAGTTTGAGGACTCGCAGGCTGACGGTGTCTCTGTTTGCCCAGTTTGAGGACTCGCAGGTTGAGGGTGTCTCTGTTTGCCCAGTTTGAGGACTCGCAGGCTGGCGGTGTCTCTGTTTGCCCAGTTTGAGGACTCGCAGGTTGAGGGTGTCTCTGTTTGCCCAGTTTGAGGACTCGCAGGTTGAGGGTGTCTCTGTTTGCCCAGTTTGAGGACTTGCAGGCTGACGGTGTGTCTCTGTTTGTCGCAGGCTGCTGCTGACGGCCGGCATCGACATCAACAACACCACCAAGTCTGGAACGGCTCTGCACGAAGCTTCACTGTACGGGAAGACGGAGGTGGTGCGACTGCTGCTGGACGTGAGTTCACCTCAACACACACACACACACACACACACACACACAGATACTGAGAGTCGCGTTCACCTCGCTGCTGCAGTTTGCTGCTCCGCTAACATTAGGCTCTGAATGAAGGTGTAGAAAGTTCTCGATATGCTTCAGGTTCGTCTCTCAAAGGTTATTTAGTCATTAAATCAAGAATTTCTCACCACAGCTGCCTTTTTGGAAGATGAACTGCAGGATAACTCGAGTGTGCACGCGGTTAACTGTCCGGGTCAACATCACGTTATTAACTAACATTTAGAAAATCGATCACGTCTGCATCACGATGCATCGTAGAATCCAGACGCTTCCTTTCCACACTCCTACGATGATGCTGACGATGATTACTGCGGATTGGAAAACTTAACTTAGCTTTGCTTAACTTAACTTAACTTAACTTAACTTTAACTTAACTTAGCTTTACTTAACTTAACTTAAATTAACTTAACTTTAACTTAAATTAGCTTAACTTAACTTAACTTTAACTTAAGTTAGCTTAGCTTAGCTTTGCTTAACTTAACTTAAATTAACTTAACTTTAACTTAAATTAGCTTAGCTTAACTTAACTTAACTTTAACTTAAGTTAGCTTAGCTTAGCTTTGCTTAACTTAACTTAGATTAGCTTAGCTTAGCTTAACTTAACTTAACTTAACTTTGCTTAACTTAACTTAACTTAGCTTAGTTTAACTTAACTTAACTTAACCTTAACTTAGCTTAGCTTAGCTTTGCTTAACTTAACTTAACTTAACTTAACTTAACTTAACTTTGTTACACTTAACTCTACTTAGCTTTGCTTTGCTTTGTTTAACTTAACTTAACTTAACTTTGCTTAACTTAACTTAACTTAACTTAACTTAACTTTAACTTAAGTTAGCTTAGCTTAGCTTTGCTTAATTTAACTTAACTTAACTTAACTTAACTTTGCTTAACTTAACTTTAACTCTACTTAGCTTAGCTTAGCTTAGCTTTGCTTCGTTTAACTTAACTGACCTTATCTTAGCTTCACTTTGCTTCTTAACTTTGTTTAACTTTATTTTACTTTATTTGTTGGTTCAAAGTTTTCATGGAACGTCAGAAGTGAAGCTGCATATTTTGATGATGATTATTTTAATACCAAACATTAAACTGAATAACTGAGTTCTTGTGTCGTCTGCTCAGGCCGGAGTGGACGTGAACATCCGTAACACCTACAACCAGACGGCGCTGGACATCGTCAACCAGTTCACCACGTCGCACGCCAGCAAGGACATCAAGCAGCTGCTGCGAGGTGGGAACAGTCGACTCCGCTCCCTTCGCTTCACTTCTGTCTGGCTTTTTTTTTTTATTTCTGCCCTCGGAGCTCTCTGTGCTGCACGTTCACCTGACGCTACACTATAATCTGCAATTCACAAAAGCAGCTGGTGCTTAAATTTTGGGGTTATGTAACCTTAAAGTCGTATCTGTCAGCTCTCACAGCTTCAAAGAGCAGCCGGCTCACATCCACAGAGCTGTATATACAGTATGAGAGGCTGTGTGTGCGCTCTGTAATCCGGCCGGCGTTTGAAGTTCCTGTGGGAACCGACGGAGGGAATAATGAGCAGTTGTGTTGAAGAAGACTTTCCCGTCTTGTTTACTGAAGCACAGCAGACGTGAATAACGAACTTAAAGATGAAGATTCATTATCCATGTGAGACCTTTTTTTCATTCAGGAAACAGATCTGAGCTTAACGGCACAGCAGAGAGAGGAGACATTAGAATACAAGAGAATACATGAATGCATGTTTTATGTGATTGTTGCATGTTTGTTTTATATTAACATGGACAGAGTTTCAGATTAGTGTTTCTTTTGACTTCCAGAGGAATTCTCTGAAGCTAATAAAAAACTAACCACCGACTGTTTGGATTGTAAATGAATAATCTTTGAACATTGAGAACATCGGTGGCTCGTTGTGAGAAACGTCTGCAGACACTCTGAGCCAAAGAAGAAGAAGAATGTGTTGGAATATAAAAGACAGTTTCTGCTTCTGCTGCAGCAGGTTTTTCTAGAAGTCTGGCGCTAAAAAAAAAAAATCATCAGACCTTCGATTTTGGTGTCTGAGGGTTCAGCGCTCGTTGACTTATGACAGTGATCAAAGACTTGTGACTGCGTTTACTGCTCTCTGGTGGACAAATTATATAACAGAGACACAGTTTCTGAATAAAACACTCAATCAACGTCCAGTCAGCTGACCAGCAGAACGCTTATTAGAGGGTCTCGTTGGAAACAATCAATGAGAAGTTGATGCTTTTTAAAGATACCTTTGATAATCCTCGACTGATATTACTGACAAACACGCCGATACTGATGATGTTTAGGTCCGATCCAAAGTTTCACAAACAGCAGAGAGAGAATCAGCAGCTCTCCTCGCTGTTTCAGCCACTCGGCAGGTTTTTTGTTGCGTCTTCAGTTCTTCTTCTGTGTCTCCGTGTTGATCCCAGACCGACTCGGTGATGTTGAGCTCAGAAACCGTCTGTTGCAGGACTGAAGATGCTCCTTTATGACTCTGGCTGGGTGTTTTGGGCTCGTTGTCCTGCTGCAGATGATCAGACGCCTCCCCGATGTTTCTGTCACTTTATTTTTAGCTCTTAGATATCAGCTCTAGAATAAACTCTCCTGTCTGTCAGCTGCAGTCTCTAGAAATAACTATCTAACAGTTGTGAGTTTGGACTCTCTGCTCCCGGGCTGAACTTGTGCCTTTTTTTCTCCGGCAGATGCGACGGGCGTTTTGCAGGTCAGAGCTCTGAAGGACTACTGGAACCTCCACGACCCCACCGCCCTCAACATCCGAGCCGGAGACGTCATCATGGTGAGACGCTCGCTCCTCTTAACGTCTGAGCTAAACGGGTCGACGTTTGAAGTCAGACAAAAACCTTTAATCTGTCAGAAACAGGTGGAGACAAGTCCAACACACACACACACACACACACACACACACACACACACACACTGACGCATCACTTCCTGTCTCACCTGTAATTTAAATTAAAATCTCTCCGTCTCTCTGTGGACTGGTGGATCTTTGATGTTTTGTTAATGACTGTATTTATCTTTTTCGCTCCTCCAAATAAAGCAGGAATGATTCTAGTTTTCAGGGCTCTGATTGTGAGATCCAGAAGTAAAAATCTCCCTCATTTTTTTGAAGATTTTCATGATTTATTGATCTATTTAACATCTTCAAACGATCTGCAGTTTACTGTCATAGAGGACTGAAGAAAGCAGAAAATATTCACATTTAAGAAGCTGGAATCAGAGAATTTGGTCGTTTTCTTCTTCAGAATTGACTCAAAACAACGAATCGATTCGCCGGTTCGTCGTGTGCCAGAGTTTTCTGACGATCCGAAAGATGAACAGCTGTGTTAGAAACATCTGTGGACATAAAAACAGAAGGATTAACTACGACTCCCAAGATGCATTTCAGCGAGAGAAACATCCAATCACAGACCTTCACACTCTGCCTCACAAAACACTGATTTTCACAGATTGAATCAGTTTGTTCTCAGGTGTCGGATTAATCCTGGAGGTCAGAAGATGATCGATGGTGAACTTCATCCAGCAGGGTTTTTACTGAAAGGAAAGGAAGCGGCTTCACGCCTCTACGCCTCCGTTATCGCCACACTTCCCATAAACCACTCTGACTCTTTAACTACATGTTGCAACAGCGTCGGTGCAACGCTGATGAAACATTAGAAATATTAAACATCTCGGCGGTCTCACTTCCTGCCAGTGAATCAGCGGTGAGTGAAGCTGAAGCGATGCAGCCGAGAGTCTCTTCGTGTTCAGACTTGAAGTGAAAAACCTTTTTATTATTTTTTTTTTTTTTTTTTTTTTTTTTTTTACGTCCTGTATGAAGACGACGAAACAGATGTTTGAAAGTGGCGTTCCAACATCTGTGAACTCTGAGTGAGGCTGCAGGAAGCTGTTTGATCCTTTTCATTATCAGTTCAACTGTCAATCACTGTCTTGATTTATTGATTAGATCATTAGTTGTAACTACAGCAGCGACTGGAGCCAACATTCTGTTCATTTTCTGCCACTTATTCTGGTCAAAAGTCGGTTAATCAGTGAATCAATCGACAGAAAACGAATTGACAGCTATTTTTCAAGCAAAAAATATTTAATTTTTGGTTCATACTTTGTGTCTACTGCACTTTAAATGAGCTCTTGTGGTTATTTTCAGTCATTTGTCTTCGTCTTTCTGTTGTTTTAACACATCTCAGCCTTTTATTTTTTAATGTATAAACTTAAATTACACATTAAGCTGAGTGAACATGTTGGTAATAAAGTTCAGTCCATTTTTATTCATCTTCTTGCCATTTCAACCTGATTTATTTCATTTCTATTTACAAAGAAATGACAGACGTGAAGCCGACTGATTGATTTGACTTTCATTTTGATCAGATTCAGCACAAACCTGTGTGAACACGTCGGGTTTCATTGTTTTAAGTGTCAATGAACATGTAACATTCATTCATTTCCCTTCAGCGTAGCCTGTAAAGAGTCTTTCTTGTCCTTGGGGGGCGGGGGTTGTTGTTCCCTCGGTGACCGTCTCGTCCTCCTGCAGGTGTTGGAGCAGCACATGGACGGACGCTGGAAGGGACACATCCACGACAGCCAGAGAGGGACGGACCGAGTCGGCTTCTTCCCTCCGTCCATCGTGGAGGTGATCAGCAGACGAAACGGTCAGTGAAACGCAGACGGGAGGTTTTACAGGTCGTCTCTGTCGTCACTCGGCCTCTCACGCCTCCAGACCGGCGGTGAAACGTATCAAACCCCCGTCTGATGGCAGAATGGAAACACAGGAAAGCTGATAGAGGCTGGGGTTGTTTTACCTTTTTATCGTTCTCAACAAATCTCATGTGCAGTCCGAAACCAACAATGTGCGTCCTCTCTAAACTCTCTGCCTCCGTCTGTAGCTCTCAGCTCCAAACACGCCGGTTCCTACTGAAGCTTTACTGTTCTGGTTCACTCTCAGCGGCTCTCATAGCGTCGCTTTCAGAGAGAAGAAGCCGCTGTGCACTAACCTGCTCAAACACACACAGTTAGCTGGAGACTAGCTGGTAGCATTTAGCAGCTAAAGAGCCAGATATTTCCCTCAGGAGTTGGTAGAGAGCAGAAACAGAAGCTGAAAGACAGAAACACGACTCCACATGAAGGATAATGTTGCTGCTGGATGTGGAAATAAAAGCAACTGTTTGCTAACATGTTAGCAACAACTACTCTATAAGCTGATAATATGACAGAAGTTAAAACTGCAGCAAAACTTAATCTGAAGCAGCTTTAACCAGATTGAAACTATAAAGGACCGAGACTAGAACCCTGAGGAACCCCAAAACTCACATTATCATTCGTTGATAACGTTGCTCCGTAACTGCTGGATGTGGAAATAAGTTCAACAACTTTCATGCTAATACCTCAGTGTGGTGTTAACTGCTTGTTTCTGAAAACTAGTGGATCAAACACCAGTTACTGACGGTTTAACAGCTCACAAATCTATCGTTTCACTTTTTAAAAAGAGTATTAATCCTGCTAAAAAGCACCTGTCAGCACGTATGGTACATTTATTAAATAGCAGCATAAGTCTTTTGTTTATTTGAGAAAACGTTACTCAAAAAGGAGGATTGTTGGGGACTATTTTCAGCGGTGGAAGAATCTACATTTGGTGCTCTAGTGAGAATTTGTGGCAGCAGGACAATAATGGAGCTCAACAACACAGAAGAAGAAGACAAATCAATAACTGTATTTGTAAATAGATCAGTTCATCGCTGGTTTCTCTCTGCACATGAAATTTGCTGACTTTTTTTTGGATGTTGTTTTCTACATCTTCACCCAGTCGATGGTGGGAGTTCACTTCAGTCATGTGATCAGATCAGAGAGCTTCATAATCTTCATCATACAGGATGTGACGTAGATTTAAAGCCCCTCAGCGCTGCTTCCAGATCCTGAATGAAGAACTAACCCGCCTGCTTCCAGACCATCCCACGCCTCCACCTCCTCTCTCCTTCTCCTTCCTGCATCCATCTCTCCATCCACATCACATAATGACTGACCTCCACCTCTAACCATCAGCTTGATAACCTCCCCCTCCTCCTCCTCCTCCTCCTCCTCCTCCTCCTCCTCTTCCTCCCCGTCTCGCCCTGTAGGGGGCACCCTGTCCCGGCACGCCTCTCTGCCCACCCAGCGCCAACAGCTGCTGTCAACCAGAGCCCCCCTCTCCTCCAGCCTCAGCTCCGCCCCTCAGACCGACGACTCCTACACTCTGTACGCCCCCCCCACCCACGTGGTGCTGCCACTAGCCAACGGCCTCGCTGCCAACACAGGTATACACACTCAGGACACAAAACACACACAGGAAGTTATAAACAGTGATGGAAGAAGTACTCAGATCCTTTACATGAGAAACAGTACCAATACAGTCATGGAAAAATACTCCAGTACAAGTAAAAGTTATGCATGAAAAATCCTCCTACAGTAAAAGTCCATCAGTATCATGAGCTTGATGTAGTTAAAGTGTTGCAGTAAAAGTAGTGGTTTGGTCCCTCTGACTGATATATTATTATATATGACATCATTAGATTATTAATACTGAAGCATCAGTGTTAGAGCAGCATGTTACTGTTGTAGCTGCTGGAGGTGGAGCTAGTTTACACTACTTTATATACAGTTAGCTAGTTTAGTCCACTGGTTCCCAACCTAGGGGTCGGGGCCCTCCAAAGGGTCAGCAGATAAATCTGAGGGGTCGTGAGATGATTAATGGGAGAGGAAAGAAGAAAAAACAAAGTTCTGATACACAAATCTGTTTTCAGTTTCTGGACTTTTTCTCTAATCTTTGATTTTTGCTGAAATGTGACGTTTCTGAAGGTCTTATCAGTCTGCAGCAGCTGCTCCTCTGAATCCTGCAGGTTGTTGTTATTCAGCTGCTGAGATCTACCTTCTACTCACTGTTACTGTTTACAAGAGGAAAGAAGAAGAAACAACGTTCTGATATCTTTGATTTTTGCTGAAATATTGGATCATTTGAACATTTATTGAAATGAAAGCATGTGAGAAGTTTAGAGGGAAAAATCACTATTTGGTGGAGCTGTTAACAACTCATAGACATGTGAAATGTGACCCCGACTACACACTGCTTTTTGTAAGACGTCAAAAGACAAAAAGGTTGGAAACCACTGGTTTCATCTTTAACAATGTGTTGTATTTTAAAAGCTTGTTATATTATCCATTGTGTCAAATCTTCATCTGAAAAGTAACTAAAGCTGTCAAATAAATGTAGTGGAGTAGAAAGTACAATATTTCCCTCTGAAATGTAGAAAGTAGCATCAATTTGTACTTTAGTACAGCACAGTGAATGTGGTGTAGTCCACCGCTGCTGATAAACATTTAAATCTGACCTCCAGCACAGATTCCAGGGTGTCTACAAGTATTAAACGATGTGAAGTTTCCTCTCCAAAGGTGTCTTTCCTGCTGTAGACAGTAACAAGTGTTTTTGTATGTTTGCGACTGTTGTTCTACATCGATAACCTACAAGTGAAACAGGTGCGACAGTGGATTGTGCAGCAAACGCTGTCATCCACTCTCTGTGCACACAAGAAAAGAGTTTAGAGAAAACTTCAATTTATTCATTAATTTTCATCAAATCAAAGCTCCCCTCCATGGACAGAAACCCCCCAACCCCCGACCCCCAACAGAGCTCAGCCCATCAGAGTCTTTGTGTCTGATAGGTCTGTCTCCAAGCCGTCTGTCTCAGTCCGGGTGTCCCTTCGAGGACATCTGGGTGCTCAGGGACTCGTGTCATGGTAAGAGCCCCCGAACGACAGCTTCTCCTCCCCGGCTGCCCCGAAGCTGCATCGCTGCCCGCTGAATGCTCTGCATTAGGACCCCGACACACCAAGACCACTTCAGAGAGCTGCTGTTGCCCGAATCTCGTGGCTGTGTCGCTTCACGTTTATCCCGCGTCGCTTCATGTCACTTCACCTCACCTCATGTCCCCACAAGTCGCTTCATTTTGCCCCAAGTTTGTGTCTCCTCATCGCACGTCATGTCCCCCGCGTCGCCTCGGGTTCCATCACGTCACCTCACATCATGTCATCAAGTCGCCCAAGTCGCTTCGTTTTACCCCAAGTTCCTACATGTCGCCCAAGTCGCTTCGTGTCACCTCATGTCACTTCCGATCAACTCCCCTCACGTCACCTCACTTCACCCAAGTTCCTTCGTGTTGCCCCAAATTCCTTCATGTCGCCCCAAGTTGTTGCTTCAAGTCGCCTCAAGTTCCTTCATGTTACCTCGTGTTGCCCCAAGGTCCTTCATGTCGCCCCAAATTCCTTCAAGTCGCCCCAAGTTCCTTCATGTTGCCTCAAGTTCCTTCATGTTGCCTCAAGTTCCTTCATGTTGCCCCAAGTTCCCTCATGTTGCCTCAAGTTCCTTCATGTTGCCCCAAGTTCCCTCATGTTGCCTCAAGTTCCTTCATGTTGCCTCGTGTTGCCCCAAATTCCTTCATGTTGCCCCAAATTCCTTCATGTTGCCCCAAGTTCCCTCATGTTGCCTCAAGTTCCTTCATGTTGCCTCGTGTTGCCCCAAATTCCTTCATGTTGCCCCAAGTTCCTTCATGTTGCCTCAAGTTCCTTCATGTTGCCCCAAGTTCCCTCATGTTGCCTCAAGTTCCTTCATGTTGCCTCAAGTTCCTTCATGTTGCCTCGTGTTGCCCCAAATTCCTTCATGTTGCCCCAAATTCCTTCATGTTGCCCCAAGTTCCCTCATGTTGCCTCAAGTTCCTTCATGTTGCCCCAAGTTCCCTCATGTTGCCTCAAGTTCCTTCATGTTGCCTCGTGTTGCCCCAAATTCCTTCATGTTGCCCCAAATTCCTTCATGTTGCCCCAAGTTCCCTCATGTTGCCCCAAGTTCCTTCATGTTGCCTCGTGTTGCCCCAAATTCCTTCATGTCGCCCCAAGTTCCTTCATGTTGCTTCAAGTTCCTTCATGTTGCCTCGTGTTGCCCCAAGTTGTCGCTTCAAGTTGCCCCAAGTTCCTTCATGTTGCCTCATGTTGCCCCAAGTTGTCGCTTCAAGTTGCCCCAAGTTCCTTCATGTTGCCTCATGTTGCCCCAAGTTGTCGCTTCAAGTTGCCCCAAGTTCCTTCATGTTGCCTCATGTTGCCCAGGTTCCTTCATGTTGCCTCATGTCACATCACCACATCTCACGTCACTTCAAGCCACTTGTGGTTGCCTCATGTTGCTTCTAGTCACGTCATGTCGCTTCTGGTTGCGCACGTTGCGTCACTTCATGTCATCTCAGTTTACTTCATGTAGTCTCATGCCACTTTCAGTCAGTTATAGTTGCCTCACATTACTTTAAATAACTTTGTCACATCACCTCATGTCACCGCCCGTCACTTCAAGTGACTTCAAGTCACACCGCTTTATGTCGCCTGACATCACGTCACCTCACGTAGTCTTTGAAATGTCACTGATCGGTGCGACCGGAGCCAACAGCACACGAGGTAACTTCAGGCTCCTGATGGTCGGGACGGCCGGCGGCGGACAGTCGTCTTGGTGTGTTGGGTCCAAACACGCTGTATCATTCAATGTGTCGTCTGCTTCAGGCTGAACTAAGTCAGAGCTCCTCGCTGCTGCCACCAGGAGGCCATGCCAGTGTTCTCAGTACTGTTATTTATTTAGATCTGTGATTGTAGTCCTGCTGCATTCAGCCAGTTTTTTGGAATCCGGGCAGCAAAGTCCCAAATTTAAAACGAATCCCCCAAAAAGAACAGTTGTATTTTTATCTGTATAAATATATTTTCTTTTTATCTAAGTAGCGAGGCAGCTTCTGAGTTTCACTCATCCCAGCAGTTTAATGAACAAGTATGTTTTTCTGCAGTTTAGGAAGTGATATACTTGGTGAGTACAGATCCAGACTTTTGCTACCCCCCTTCTTTAAAGCCTGATGCTGCTGGCTACATGCCTGTCATGGATGGCTCCCCTGCTCTGCCAGCTGCAGCTTTCATACCAGAAACCTGCATCCCGCCCGTCACCCCCGGCCCCCCAGTCCATCGCCCCCCTGCAGGCTTGTTGGCCCTCAGCGTTGAGCCTATGTTGCTTCTGACTGACGTGTCCGCCGCCGTCTGTGAATGTGACGGACGTCATGAATGTGTTTGTGTCTCTGCAGCCGGAGACAGAAACAGCGTCGGGAGCACCGGCAGCGTCGGCAGCACGCGCAGCGCCGGGAGCGGACAGAGCACCGAGAGCAACAATGCACCCAATGGACTCCAACACAACACTGGTCACCATGACAACGCTAACAAGGTACACAAAAATACAGGCTGATCAGGCTGATATCAATGAAAGAAGAAAAAGCTAAACTAACTGTCCAGATGTTAAACATCACATTATAAAAACTATCTCATCAAGAGCATTTGTTTTTATCTGATCCATTAACATTAAGCACACTGACACTGCATATATTATTATTATATATTAATATATTATTATTTATGGGTAGTTTTCCTCATTTTTATTTCTGCTTTGTCCATTCATTCTTGTGCTTCTTCTAAAAATATAAACATCAAATAAATATAAAAGAAAACAGCGAAGTTAAAATGATTTGAAACAGTTACAATGAAAATATATAAAAAATTCTGAAATCTAAAATAATATCATAAACATTCAGCTACTTAATGAGGTTTAAACAGAGTAAAACAACAAATCATTTTTCAATTATGTCATCATTTCTACATTTGACAGGTTTATTCTTTTATTATCTGAATGCTTATTGTAGTTAGTAGTCAGGTTTCTTCTCAGCAGATTATTTATTATGTTACAGCTTTAGTTTTTTCAGACGTCTTGGTGTTTTCCTCCAAACAACTGAATTTTTCACATATTTATAATTATCATAAAAATGAATTGTATATTTTTCTCCGGACTAGTGAACAGTTTAAAATGTTTCTTCTGTGTTTGTTTTGTTAAAATAAACAAGCAGGAAATATCAGATCACAGTCTGCACAGCAGAGAAATGCCGATGACAGCTGCTGCTGCACGGAGGCGACACACAAACAGGAACTTTACTGGCGTTTGTTGGGAACCTGCTGATTTACATCTTTTCATTTTACCTGCACAGAAATATGTCTGAACTTTTTTTTTCTCTATTTTACAGGATTTCAGTTAATTAATATTGTTTCCTGCCGAGAATAAATCCAGATTTTTAGGGTCAAAGTCACAAACCGGCTCAGCTGATAGCATCATCAGCTCGGTTCATCATGTAGTGCTGAAGTCTTATTCTAAAATGTTATTAATGAACAGTTTGTGTTTTTATGTGCAGCCGGCGCCCTCTGCTGTTGATCCTGGACACTCAGACCTCAGCAAACAGCCGGACCATCCTGCAGGTACGTTCAATATCAGACCCCCCCCCGCCCCCTTATGTTTGACTCCCAAACACCTCCCTCCCATTTCTCCTCCCCTAAATGTTACCACATGTTAGATATACAGTAGCAGTATGTGTGATCCAGGTGTTTGTTATATTTTCATTTTGTCACATATTACAAGGACATGTCTACAAACTGAGCTGAAGTGCACCCGTTGACCTCTGTTTGACCTCCTGTGATGTCACTGCAGGTGGGACTCCTCGGAGGCAGACGGTGACGGTGCAGAGACCCGCAGAGCAGAGTTTCTCTCAGCAGTTTGTTCGTCCTCAGCAGCTGCTGGAGGGGAAGGTAAAGATCCACACAGAGGTGCCGCCGTCTTCAAACTGTTGCTTTGTCAATCCTTTGTTTTATGTAGATGTTGTATAAAGTGGATGAAGATGGTTGTAAGTCAGGCGTTTGTTTTCTTCTTTAAGCTTTGCAGGTTTAATGTGGATGCCAGTGTTCTGCTTTCATTTTACGAAGTTTTGTTTTTCTATTATGCTCTTTCATTTTATACTTGTATTTTTATTTCTTTGTACTTATTTATTATGACTTGGTTTATAAAGGTCCTTTGTTGAAAGCCACATTACAATGTATATGTACGTATTATTAAAGAGAAGTCTGAGGGAACTGAAGGTCACAGCGTCTGACAAAAAGCCGTTCAGGCGACTGATTCTGGAAAAATGTTCATATTTTTGTAAGATTGGAGTTTCAGTCTCTCCTAAAATGTAAATGTTTATCCTTTAAAAGTGTATTTTGGATTCCTTAAAAATAAATGTGATGCTTGGTGTATTAATATAAGAAGCATTTTCAAATCTTGTGAACCAGCAGCCTTAACAGAAAGTAATGAGTACTGCAGAGAGTACTGCAGAGAGTACTGCAGAGAGTACTGCAGAGAGTACTGCAGTACTTGATTGGAGTGTTTGTACTTGTGTGTGTTGCAGGATGCCGAGGCCATCTATCAGTGGCTGAGTGAGTTCCAGCTGGAGCAGTACACTGGAAACTTCATCAGTGCTGGTTATGACGTCCCGACCATCAGCAGGATGACTCCTGAGGTGAACAAACACACTCTGACCATTTATATTTTTATAATTAACATGATAGCATCAGACCTGCTGGCTGGAACTGTCTTGTGTTTCGGTGACAGCAGCTTCATTTAACTTCTCTCACTGGAAACCACTGCGGAGAGTAGAGTAGAGTAGAGTAGAGAGTAGAGTAACTCGTGTCTTGTGTCTCGTTGTATCTGTAGGATCTGACAGCCATCGGAGTGACCAAACCAGGCCACCGCAAGAAAATCTCCATCGAGATCAACAACCTGAACATCCCTGAGTGGCTGCCGGAGTACATCCCAGTGAGGAACCGTTTTATCCTTCAGCTGCTGCTGCAGACCTGGTGAATACACCGACTACCGATCACTGACTCTGACCTGACTGTTTCTTTTCTTACAGTCTGATCTGGGTGAGTGGCTCAGTGCCATCGGCCTCCCACAGTACCACAAGAAACTCTCAGAAAACGGCTACGACTCGATCAGCATCGTCAGAGACCTCACGTGGGAGGATCTGCAGGAGATCGGCATCACCAAGCTGGGTGAGGAGATGTTCTATGTTCTTCGATGTGACTATACGAGCGCCGTTTTGCTTTGTTTTGATGGTAAACTTCTCCCCTCCAGGCCACCAGAAGAAGCTGATGCTGGCAGTGAAGAAGCTGTGTGACATCCAAAGGGCGATCCTTCAGGCTGAATCAGGCCAAGGCACGCTGCGACGCAAAGCCCCTGGAGCCCTCCATCTGGTCACCATTGAGCCGCCTGAGGCTGGAGGTGAATGCTCTTCGCCTCACACGCCAAAGATGCTGACCTTCCAGGACAGCGAGCTGAGTGCGGAGCTGCAGACGGCCATGTCCAGCCACTACGGAGGCTGCGAAGAGGGCTTGGCCATTAAGAATGCCGTGGGGATGTCGCAGAGCCAGGAGAGCATCGATAACAGGTCCAGAGGCTCTGGCCGCTCCCAGGAGCCTCCTACAGCTTCAATCAACCCTCACAGCTGGTCCCAGGAGAGTCTGGATGGTAGCCCTGCCAAGGAGAGGAACCTCCCGGAGGGCTGGGACCAGAGGCCCCTGCAGCAGCAGCTGCTGCCCAAGCAGGTGCCTCTGGGTACGGCCACGGTGTTCAAGTACCCAGCCATCCCAGCGAAACCCAAACTGTCTGGCTCACGTGGATCCTCTCCTCACGGCTCCCCGGCACTGAAAGGTTTCAGCTACCTGCATTCTCAGTGTGGCTCCACAGACCTGAACCCATCCACTAGACCTGAGGACTACACCCAGACTCTGACGCACCCCAAGAAGCGCACTCATAGTCTGACCCGCTACGCTCTCTCAGACGGAGAGCCCGACGATGAAGACGAGGAACCTTCTCTTCCTGCTGGAAACCTGCCGTCGTACGCCACCTTAACCCGCAAACCCGGCCGCAGCCAGCTGGCTCGATTACAGTCAAGTCCAGAGAAGAATGGCAATGTGGGACGCAGTCAGTCATTTGCAGTGCGCGCCCGGAAAAAAGGTCCCCCTCCTCCCCCTCCCAAGAGACTGAGCTCAGTGAGCAGCACCACTAGCGGGGAGCTGAGCGACAGCAGCATGACGTCCTCTGCCGGTGGGGTGGTGACCGACAGTCCGGGGAGCGTGAGGAGCATCACAGCCACCCTGGAGGGCAGCGCAGAGGTGACGAATCACCCAGGACTTAAACAAGACCTCACTGAACAAGAACTGCCTCCCTCTGAGTCCAGAGAGACTGCAGGTGCGAGGAGGAGGGTGCAGAGCGAGTGTGTCCAGACCAGCAGCGGCAGCACAGAGCCAGACCGAGGGGTGAAGTCAGACTCGGAGGAAGAAGAATCTAAAAGCCATGGACTGGAAGCATCTTCATCCCCTCAGAACAGCTCCAGCGAGTGCATCCCCTTCGCTGAGGAGGGCAACCTGACTATCAAACAGAGGCCCAAAGCTCCGGGGCCACCCAGGGCCGAGGCTGTGCTGGAGCCGCCAGAGAAACCGGCAGGCAAAAACCTAGAGGTGCCGGAGTTTAACCTGAAGGAGTCGGACACAGTGAAGCGCCGACACAAACCCAAAGACAAGGAGCAGGGTGGAGGCTCCCCCAGCAGAGAGGCAGGCTCGGAGTCAGACAGCAGCAGGCCTCCGTCCCAGAGCCAGGAGGAGGTCAGTCTGAGGATCAATGAGGTCGGTGTGGAGAGGCCAGCCAGTCCAGCTACAGGGTCCCCCATCAAACCTCCACTCTCCCCAAAACCTCCTGCAGTCGCCCCAAAACCCGTACGCCACAGTTTGCTCGCAGCACAAGGTGAGTTTACGTCGGGTATGAACACAGCGAAGAAATCTTACAGGTGGGAAGTGAAAAATCTGAATTTGTGTCTCCTCAGTCACATAAATTTAACAGTTTTAGACTTTGACATGAGACTCAGGACTTGTTGGTCTCAACTTGACACTTTTTGCTCTTGTCTGTGGACTTGTTCTCGACAGGAACTGACTGAGGACTTGTTGGTATTTAACCTGCTGTTGTTTCTGTATCTTCAGCAGCTGGACCCTCCTCTCCATCTGTGACTGTCAGCGTGGTTCAGAGCGTTGCCTTCGCCTCTCCGTCCTCTCCTGCTCATGTCCCCCTGGTCCCAGCCTCGACCCCAGCCCACGGACCCCCAGTCCTGCCTCCAGCTTCAGCCCATGGGCCCCTGGTCCCATCCCTGGCTAAAGCCCACAGGTCCCCGGTCCTGCCTCCAGCTTCGGCCCACGGGCCCTTGGTCCCGCCTCCAGTTCTGGCCCCGGCTCCTTCCCCGGCCACGGCCACGGCCCCAGCCTCAGCCCCGGCCCCAGCCCCGGCCCTGGCCCTGGCTCCTTCCCTGGCCCCAGCCCCAGCCCTTGCCCCGGCCCCTGCCCCGGCCCTTGCCCCTGCCCCTGCCCCGGCCCCGGCCCCGGCCCCGGCCCCGGCCCCTGCCCCGGCCCCGGCCCCGGCCCCGGCCCTTGCCCCTGCCCCGGCCCCGGCCCCGGCCCCGGCCCCGGCCCCGGCCCCGGCCCCGGCCCCGGCCCCGGCCCCTCAGAGCCCCTCACTGACAGCAGCAAAGCCTCAGGTGTGCGTGGTGGGTCCGGGCCTCGTCCCAGAGCTGTCCTGTGGGACGGAGGTGGTCCAGCAGAGACTGGATCAGACCAGCACGTCTCTGGAAGCAGCTCTAATCGCCGTTGAGAGGAAACTGAACCTGGAGGACTCGGAAAGGCAAGAAACTTTTAATCACAGCTTACATTTGATTTTAGTAAGTAGACAGTAAACTAAAGCTGTCAAATAAATGGAGTGGAAAGTACAATATTTCAAGTACAGTACTTGTAAATGTACTTAGTTACTTTCCACTACTGATATTAACTGAGTCTGGTTTCTTGTTTCCACACCAGCAGAGCGAGCACAGTGAAGTCAGCGGGGAACATTCTGGACGACATCGGCAACATGTTCGATGACCTGGCCGACCAGCTGGACGCCATGTTGGACTGAAGGCTTCTTTATAAAAAAAAAAAAACATGCACCCTCAAGCTCAGGAAGTGAAACTCAGAAAGAGGAAAAGATGGAAACAGAAGGATTGATGGAGTGATTTTTTTCCGATTCTCCCTCTGAACTGCACGACGGAGACAGTCAGAGGAGCTGAAGTCGAAACACCAGCACTTAATCCTCACTGTGCTTCCTCCACCAGAATAAACTAAATCCTGCACTCACGTTTCTAACTGAAACCATTTAAATCTGATTTCTGTATGGACGGATGGATCTTTTTAATCTTTATGTTGTCTTATTAAACATGAACCAAACAGAAGTCGGAGCAGCGGTCCACTGTGAGGAAAAACTCCTGAGTATTATTGATTATTCTTAAATACTAATATTTGTCTATGAAGTTCTGTCTGTTTGACATTTTAGAGAGCCGAAGTCCGGATTCTGTCTGTCTGAAAAAGTGAAGCGTGATTAAGGAGTTTAACATCCATGTTTTAATATAAATGAGCATCTACTACAGAGGTCCGTATGAGTAACAATCACAGTAATAAATAATCTCTCAGCAATGAAAAAACAGCATTAATCTCAGAGATGTTGATGGCTAACAGGCAGTAGACTGAATGTGTTTGCCGTCATCACTTATTTAGATTAACTTTATTTATTTAAACACATTTTTTTTAATCAGCAACTTATTAAGAATACATGCAACTAACTTAACATACACATATTCTGCACATTTCCAGGTGTATATTTATATTCTGGGGCTCTACTGGAATATTTTTGCATGACTTACAGTTAAAAACTGCTTATTTATCTTCTACTGGTCCTTTATGCAGCCCCTGTTCTGATTGGTCAGCTCCAGATGCTACTTAAACAAACTATAGTGGCAGGATTTCACTTCTTTTTCCTCCTTCTTTACTGCAAATGTTCAACTTCTCAGATCCATCATTTATACATCCATTTATCGGCGTGTGCGATGAGCTGACATCAGGTTGTCGGCAAAGTAGGTGGGTATGTCATATTAGGTGTTTCTGCTCCAAAACAGGGAGTGGAATAAACAGAAATATGAATTAAACAACGACCTTACATCATTTCTAAAAGTTGTATCTATATATGGAGTGAACCACATGACACATAGTTGAGTAAGGGTGTGTTGTAAGGTGGATTTCTTTGTGCATTTATTTGATTAATGTAGTTTTGAATGGGCTTTTCTGACTTCGGTTCTCTATCTGTCATGTCTGACCATTTCAAATTTTATCCTTTTTAATATTTAAAAAAAAATCTATTTTATACCAAGTGATGTTAACTGTGTTTAGTTTGTCCTCGGCTCTGCTAGGTGCCACTAAAGTATGTTTGTGTTCTTAAAACTGACCTTTTCTACAAATACACGTGTGTTAATGAAGCTGCAGAAAACCTGTAAAATCCTGTTGTTTATATAAAGGGAAGAGATGCATGTTCAGCTCATTTCATGTCAGTAACATACATACTATTTTTTATATTCCTTTTAGCCAAATTAGTATTTAAATTAGAGTTATCTAAATATGTATATTGTACACTAGAGCTATATACAGGAGCAGATATTCAACCAAAGGTCTTTGTACAGATTTTCCTCACATATTTTCACAAACATTTCCTAAAAAAAAAAAAAAACAACTTTACAGGTCCTTTAATTTTATAGTAAATAATAATTTGCAAATAACAGTAATTTGCAGGTTTTTAACAGGAAATATTTAGGACATTTTACAGAAAAGGTGGTGCAATTTGGTAAAAAAAATTATATATATATATAAGAGAGTGTTTAGTTGGTCATTATGTTTGGGTTCATTTGCAATGATTCTTAATAAATTAATCTTTTGACGATTATTTAACTGACAAAACAATTTTCAGTGTAGTTTTGTGTCGACCCATATATTAGCATATTACACTTTTTCAATTTCCTAACAAGTAGCTGCTGTAACTGTAATAAGTAATATGATAATATACCATTTAAACACAAAACTATACACTAAGTATCTTCTGCATTTAAAGAATTGTGTAATTTTTGCAAATTAACAATTATATTCGGACCCAAATTAAATGAATCAACACCAGACCAACTTAACATTTTTTTCTGTTTTTTCTTGCAATTTGTCTCAAACTGCACCGACTTTTCTGTAAACATTTTCTTTTTTTTTTTTTTTTTTACATGCAATCTGTGATAAAGTGTCACATTGTTTTACATGCATTTCACATTTTTGAAGAATACTGTTGATACATTTGACACTAAACACTCGATAAGTCAATGGCTGTTCTTTGGTTTTCTGCCATCAATTTACAATCAAATTACAATTTTTACAATTCTCAAAAGTCTCTTTTTTTTCCCGTCGATGCCATTATAAGTACCGCATAACTGTTTTATTTGTTTGTTGTTTTTTTTACAAGGTTTTGTAAGTAAAAACAAACCAAGAAATTAATTTACATTCAAATTTCATAATACAAAAAAGCAAGACTTTCTGTGACAAACAGGGCCAATGCCATTGATCATACAACATTAATGTATTTTTACATGGTTGTGTTAGTAAGTAGGAGTAATTTGCAGGTATTTTATGGGTAATTTTTAGGACATTTTACAAAAAGGCTGGCGCAATTTGATACAAAGTATAAAGTAAAATTATATATATTAGAATATTAAGTAAATTCTTTAATGCTACAAAAGTGTTGAAGTCTCTTTTTGAAAATAAAGTCAAATGATGATTTTTTACAAGATTATACACTGAAATTAGATTTTACTGTTAAATCCCATTGTGATAAGGTCTTTCTTTAATAATAATGTGAAATTATGATTTTTACAACATAGCTCTATTTTTCCATTGTTGTGTTGCCTGCAAATTACTCCAGAAAATTACTACAAATTTAAAGGAACTGTAATAAATCTTGTCCTTGTTGTTGTCAAAGATGCTTATAAAATGTTGTTTCTTTTCTGTGTCCAGCCTGCAGTGTATGGATAAAGTTTCCATATTTAGCATGCCATAGCTCTGCGCTAACATGACTGTTAACCCCCCCGGTGATCATGTGACCTCTGTGTGAATGAATCGTCTGGTTTTTTTGGATTTTTCTTTCTTTCTCAGGAAAATCCCTCCGTGTTCCTCGCGCTCACATCTGTGGAAGAGTTTTAAAAAAAAAAAAAAAAAGAAAAGAAGTGAAATACAAAACACGTTGGTATATATGTGTATGTCCTTTTTAATATATGTATTTACTTTGTCATAATTAAATGAAAAACTTTTGGTAAAAGAAGAGTTATCTCGCTTTTTGTCATCAATAAATGACCGACTGTGTCATTCCTTGATTGATTTGTGTCAGTGATTTCATGCTGCGTTCACTAGAAATGGAAATTTCTGCCATCACCACCTGTTTGTTTGGAACAGAAACTCGCTTTTCTAGCTTTCTGGAGATTTTTATTAGTTCTTAGTGCTTCAGCACCGAAGGCACAATTGTATTTGTGTTTGTTTCTTTCTTTATGATATTTTAGGACATCAGACCTGAATTTGACCCCCTAAACATTCTCAAAAACTCACCAAATTAACCCCCTAAGGGTGAAAATGTCCTCTAGAGCGCCACCTAGGTATATGTCCATCATTGCCCATAGGAACCAAAACTCAATTAATAAAGACAACTTTATCTATTAATCCCAGAAGGGAAATTCAGTTTTATAGCCTACCTGGTTCAAAATAAATAAATAAATACATTTTCTGCTTGTTTTATGCTATTTGTAACGGATGTACACAGACACAACAATAGTTCTAAAGAAAGAATCATATCTTTGGTTTATTACAATATTTACTAATTTAATTACAATACATGACAAAGACAAATCAAGTCAAAATCAACAACAACAAAAAAAAAACGTGAAAGTAGCGTAGGGTACTGAAATGGTTACGAAAAAACTAATTGTTGGGCGCCAGTGTGGAGTTTGGAAGGCTGCGGGTCTTTTCAAAGGTTAAAGAGGAGAGAGGAAGAGAAGCCTGCAGAGGTTCAGGTGGGAAGACTCTCAGCTTCAATCCAGTGAGGAAGCAGCGTCCAAGCGTATCCAGACAGGCTCCAGACACCAGCATATGAATCATGCTAGTTTGCCTAATCTATAGTTTAACAGTCATATAACATTATAGACATTACAGTTTGGCTTTTTTCACGACTAATCCTTTCACTCTCCCATCTGATCAGCTGATCAGTCAATAAATAGAGGTAAAAATAACTTCCACATCGGACAGACCCGTCTCAGAGGTCACTATTTTTATTGTTTTATCTGATTTCTGTGTATTTCTTCCGCTTTTATATTGATGTTGTGTGTTGTTACACTTCTATTTATTTTTATTCTATTTTATTTCTCTCTTGTTTTATATACATTGTAAAGCACCTCGTAATTCTAAAGTTTACTTACTATTGTAGATGAAGTTATTTGTACCTGTGTCAGAGTGTTGCTGGTAAAGGTAAAGTGAGTACACTGGCTTCTTCAACAGTCCAGAGTGTCATTACCTCTGCTAATATTGACACTAGTGATCACCAGAAAGTAGTGCCCACAAATGCTGCCCTCATGTTTTATCTGTATTAAACCAGCCGCCTGAAACACAGAATCTGTTTCAATAAAAACAGTATCTGCCTCCTGCAGCAGCGACTGAGTGCAGGTACTTCTTCTTCTTCTTCCTCATCATTTTATAATCATAATCATTACAATAATAAGAATACGTCTACCTGTCAATGTTAGTGTATGTGTAATTGTAACTCTTTGTAACAAAGGGTCTATGTAAAGATAATTCTATAATAATAATCATCAAAAAGAGTTTAGATTGGACATTTCATTCAACACGGTGCAGTATAATGTGCTTCAGAGACAGATACAAGATATAGAATAGAAACAAATATTTTTATGTCTCTACTTTCATATTAATTAGTGCAACTCAGAACTTTTAGTTTTACTGTTATTGTTATTATTACCAATAAATCTTATTATATTTTCTGTCCTCTCAAACCAGATAATTACAGAATGATTTGGCACATTTCCTAAATCAGAGCACCAGGATAACATCACATCAAAGATCAATAAAAACAAGCACAAAAACAGGCAAACAAACAAAACGATAAAATGCTGATAAAAACAGAATATGTGGGTAAAACAACAAATGGTTACTAAAAGCAGAGACTGGGTTACAGTGAGGAAGGAGCTCATAAAAGGTTGCACCAGGTTGTACACGTGTTTTCATTGTTTTTTAAATGTAGCTACTGATTTGGCCTCCCAACATCATGGGGGACAGTAACCATGTAGGCTGGTCCTGACCCATTAAGAGCTTTAAAACAAGTAAAAACCCTTTAAAATCAATGGTAAAAAAAATAAACTTGGAGGCTCAGACTGCAGTAATTTGCTCTCTCTTCCTCGTCATAGTCAGAAGTCCGGCAACTGAATTCTGGATGAGCTGCAGCTTCTCATTATATTTCTAGAGCGTTACAAAAGTCAAGTCGACTCACTTCAAAAGCACAAATGAGTTTTTCTGCATCTTTTAAAACGGATGTAACTTGGCGATATTACTAAAACTAAAAAAGCTTTTCCTTGTTTATAAAATGTTTAAAATTCAGATCAGAGTCTAAGTTTTTCTATACAGCAAATCTCTTTTGGCTCCAACCAAACAAAAAGCTGTCCTCTCCACCACTACATCTCCTACTTTACACAATGTGTAGTACTAGCTTCACATTATCTTATATTATTGATAAATTAGCATTATATTATCTTCATCACATGATCTATATATATATATATATATATATATATATATATATATATATATATGTGTGTGTGTGTGTGTGTGTGTGTGTGTGTGTGTGTGTGTGTGTATATATATATATATATATTTATACATATATACTCATATACATATGTACTAATGTACATAAATACAGAACTTCATGAACTTAAATGTAAAATGTGACACTACAGAAATAGGACAAAGCAAACATCAGCCTTATTTTGGTGTTCTTACTGCATATGCTTCTTAAATCTTTTATAGCACAGTCACCCAAAATCAGAGTTTGAGGCTCAGTCGTTAGCTTTCTCTGTAGCCTTTTATTTTCAGATTTACTCTCAGTCCTTACCCTGCTGTGTGAAGACGAGAGGTTATCCATGTCATCACACAGAGATCTGGAGTCCTGGAGCAGTGGAGCAAATCTGTTCTCCAGTTGTACACTCAGTTGTTGGGGAGGTTTGTTGTTAGCTCTCCTTTTCACAGCTGTCCACGGCTGTGTCCTACTAAGAACAAGGGTTGAAGACATAATCTACCTGGATGATAGTGCAGACCAGCCAGTCAGATCACAAATCTCAGGGCGCTGGGCTCGGCCTGTTACTCGGCCTCCCATTTTCCTGGGAGCTCTCAGGCTTTGTTCCAAGAGAGTTTTAGGGAGGACTATCACATGTCACAGTCTTGGTGTTGCTAGTTAGCTGTGTGTTAGCACACTCTTGTCCACTGTTCGTAGTCCACGGTAAGGTGATGTCATTCCCTCATAGTCCATTCACTTCCACGTTCACTTCTAACTGGTGAATTTTGGTTTCAAGCACTGAAATCTTCTGCAGAAGTTTGTGGTAGTTGTCCGTGGGGAAGGGAGGCATCTTGCTGCAAATTAGCCTTAGCTAAGTGCCATGTTTCCAGTCACTGCAATACAGGCTTGTGCTGCTGGTAGGCCTCACCCATGTAGTACTGAGGAGCACATAAAAAAGTTGAAATATAGCAAAAAGCCTACAAAAGATGAGTCCCAGTGATTAACAAGTGTCCGTGAGCTGCTGCTCATAGTTTATTGCAGAAGAAAAACAAGAATATCAGCAGAAATGCAAGCAGAGGCAAGAGCAAGCAGAACAGTGTCTGCACTGTAAGAAAGCAGGTAGTAAGGATCCTGAAGACTGTAGATTTTAACATGATGTCTGTTGGGTGAGATCTTAACTTATAAGAGTTAAGTTCAGTTTTATGGGGCTTTTGAATGTACAGCATGTAAATATATGTTGTCTGTGTTGCAGTTATGGCGTTGACACTGCAGTCAATGCTATTCGCTTCCTCGATCATTCTTCTTCACTGGACGATCTCCTCCACTCAATCACATGAGCCCACCAACTTCTCACCATGCTATAGGGTCAAAAGAGACCTGGCTCCAGGCTCCAAAGATCAGACAGATAAAATGTTAAATACTGTAAAATACTCTCTGTCTGTATTTAAAGATGTGACAGAGAAGATCAACACCAAAAAGGTGTCAGCTGTGATGCAGGGTCTCGCCAGCTTTGCCAGCATGGCCCCTGGCATTGGAGCTCTGGTCTCCTCTGTCATTTACATGGTGCTGGTCTTCATCCCTCAGGACGACCCGGTGCTGATTGAAGTGAAGGAAGGGTTTGCTGAGGTGAACAGGAAGTTGGATTCTCTCTCCATCCAGCTGTCCAGCCTGACAGCAGACATGGAATCGTTCGACTACGGCAGCGTCTACTTTCAAGATGAGATCTGCATCCTCAACGCCTGGAAGAAGTTCAGTGAGTTTCGTGAGAACAGCGAATTGGTACAAAGTCAGGAGGACAAACTCCGACTAGCAGAGATATTCACTAACTACTTTGAGCGAACAGCAACTCTAACTACTTTGAGCGAACAGCAACTGAGGCCAGTGTGGCCAACCTCTACCAGTACCTGACGGTCAACGGCACGTCTGGAAACCTCAACGACCTGCTGAGGAAGAAGTTTAAATGTGACATCAGTGAGATCGCCAAATATAATTTCTATTTCAGCAGCTTGCTGTGGAAGGGCATGGTGCTCAACCAACTCTACTGGAATCTGATTGGCTTCAAATCATCAGGCAAAGAGGCACAACACACCCAGATGTTCAAGAAGGTCTACAGAGCGCAATTATCAGCAGTGGAGTTCTGCCTCAACAACTATGAGCAGTACATGCAGGAGGATGTGGAGATGATCAGCAAAGAAATGGATCCTGATAACAAACAAGCCATCGCTGAGAAGGTGAAGAAGGCTCTGGATGAGAAGTACAGCTGGTATAGCTGGATGGTGCTGGTGTACATCACAGATATGGAGGAGAACATCTTTATTCTTTTTGATGTGACTAAGATCCCTGTGGGAATGATCACTGTGGCCGTGAGTTACACTCTGATAGCAGATGAGATAATGAGCCAAGATCTGAAGGATCTCGCCGACACCTGCTTTAAAGGTAGAGACTGTGAGAAAATGTTAGAGTTAGCACCACAATGTTCTGTAGAAATCGAACGAGGGGGATTAATACAACTCAATGAATATGTCAAAGTGACGCATGTGTCCCAAGGCGAATACTTTGCTCAAGCCCCACAACCTTTTCATGAAGTTGAATGTCAGTGGGGTTGCAGTATATGTACACTTTCCATGTATTACTCCCATACACTGTCTGTCTGCGGCCCTGACAGATGTAAGAACGGTGGAGAGTGTAAGAGGCTGCTGGACTCCAATGAGGGGCTGTGTACATGCCCAGATGGTTATTATGGAGGCACATGTGAAGACAATTCAGACACTTGCAAAACTCCAATTACAGATATACACCAACCCGTCCCTGACATCACCACCATTGACGTCAAACTGAAAAGGATCGAGTCCAAACTGCAGGAGATCCTCAACACTATCGAGAGATGTTCTGCTCAGTAGCAGAAATCTGCAGACTATTAACTGAAGACTGGAATGACATTTTAAATCAAACCGACTAATGACACCAGTGACTGAGCCCCAGTGAACAGCACCATTAAGAGATTCAGATAGATTTTAATGACATGCCAAGAAAATGGCTTTGAAATTTAAAAAAAGAAGTAATAGACATTTTAACTGAGCTAAATCCCAACTGCACAGAAAAATATTTAAACAGAATATGTAAATGTAAATGTAAAAGATAATTATTTGAACATTAATCTTAATATCTTTGCTACACAAAATATTTTTTTCTGGGACCTGCAGGACTCCAGACATTTTAACCCCAGCTAGGAAACTAATGTTTAATTCACTGAAAGGCTGCAGATCCAATTCTAAATAAATAAGTACATTAAATGAATAAGACTTTACTTGATTAGATTCCTGTGTTAATGCATCATATCTCTGCTCTTGCCAATAGAGGTGGTGGACAGAAGGGGTTGCACTCAGATTTAAGATTTAAGAAGGATCAGCGTCTAATGCAGCCCGGTCTTAACACACATTTCATGAAATTAATTTCTGGTCTTAAAATACAATGTTTTAGAAAATCATATTTCTTTGCCTGATATTCAGACTGAATGTTTCTTTAGTTTTGTTTAATCAGCATCTTTCTGCCTTTTTTCCCCTTTGAAGTGCCAAAAGATTTTTTTATACAGTCACATAACTGATTGGCAACTGCTTTCTCAAGGATCTTAGAAAGAAAGGGAAGGTTAGATATGAATCTATAGTTGGCTAAAATGCCTGAATGGAGACTAGGCTTCTCAAGGAGGGGTTTAATTACAGCTACTTCAAAGGACTGTGGTACATAGCCAGTCACTAAAGACATATTGATCATATTTAGTAGGGAGGTGCTAATCAAGCGTAAGACATCCTTAAACAGCCTGGTTGGGATGGGGTCTAAGAGACAATTTAAAGGTCTGGATGAAGAAATCATTGAGGTTAATTCAGGAAGGTGAATTTGAGAAAAACAGTCAAAATGTATGTCTGGTTTCATGGCTGTTTCTAAGGGTTATCTTGGTAATAAATCTTATACCATTGGAAAGCCTTTTTAAATGTTGCCACATTTGTAAGGACGTTGCATTTGTGGGATGAGCAGCAAAGCTGAGTATGTGGACTGACCCCATGAGAAATTTGACAAATCTTCTCTTCCAATGCCAAACAGCTTATTACATTATATCCCTATAGCAGCATAACTAAGGGCTGACCCAAGTTCATACCCACAGCTGAAATAGAGAGACATGAGAGACATGAGGCTGAACCAGTCCCAGAATGAGCCCGATAGCAACAAAAACATGTTTCACTCTTCACTGAGGCTCCTGACTGTTATTTTCAGACACATGAAAAATTGTGACCCTGTAGAAACCCTATAAACAAACCGCCTACTTATTTAGGAAACAGGAGTCTACAGCCCCACTAGCAGCACTAAACTAGATATAAATGTGCTTATATATGTGTATGTCCCCAACACTACTGTATATATCCTGATTATTTACTAACTAATTCTCAGGAATCCTTATCAAAGATGTGTCTGTGTGTTATCAGATATACAGTGATAGCAGGAAATAAATCAGTCAGGGTACAAAGGACAGCTGAGGCTGATGGAGGCGTCTTCAGTTCTGCCAAAACCAAAAGTATCACAAACAGATAAAAAGGTTTAAATGTTACTATAATGTTATCCAAACAAATAATCCTCAAGAGTTGAGAACAGATGTCCTGAAACTCAAAGTGCAGCTGTTTAATGAAATGCTACCATCTGGTGGTGACAGGAGAGATTACACAATGATCGAATCAGCGAACCTGGATGTACAGCATGTGATGATAGGAATCCGTTTCTGTTGATCATAAGCTTCCCTTAAGTTTGTGAAAAATGAATTCGTGATGTATTTCAGACCCGAATGAGCTGCAGAGTGAGTGTGAGGAGTTTCTGGTTCCTGGAGTTTTTTCCCTCGTTCTGTTTTCACTTTTAAATGTTTTTTTTTTTCAATCGATGTGACTGAAAACAGAAACTCAGGACTCTGATGATGTAACAATCCTACAGGTTTATATTCTGACACCAGTTTACAGTATTTACACTTTGTTTGACTGAGCTCCTCTCTCCTCCTCTCCACCTGTATGTATTCATTTACCATTAACGTTCCTAACTTGACTTCTTCCCTGGAGTTCTTTATAAACCCCATGGACCACGCTGCAGTGTGGATCTCCCCCTCCTGTTGTTGCTGCTGTTGTTGTTAGTCATATATGTTTGTTTAATATCTTTCCTCCTGTATTTTTGTTTCTTCATATTTAAATAGGTCATTTCAGGTTGATCAACTTTAGTTTACAGTCATTTTGACTCGTCTTCTTCTTCAGCCGGGAAAGACGGACCCAAACTGGGTCCAATTTTTCCAGTGATGGCATCCAATACTTTTGCAGACTGCTGGGTCCCAAGATTCAGCACAGCACAGTGCAGAGCCACATCCTCACCCTCCCACAGAAGGTCTGTGTTGCACTACGTTTCTTCGCAAGTGGAATGCTCTTATAGTCGGTGGGAGATGCTGAAAACCTGACCATTTCCGCTCTATCAGAAATGTGACACTGAAATCACTGGCACACATCTTCATCTCCTTCCCTGTTCTCAGAAGAATTTGCTACATTAAGGAGAAATTCTACAAGATTACCAGTAACATCAATTACAGATTTTTTTTTTTTTAAAAAGTGTTAACATCAGAATAGTCACTGTAGGATACTCATTATTTTGTGTTACAGCTTTTCCTAATGTCATTAGTGCACTGGACTGTACTCAGCTCTGCATTAAACGTCCGTCAGGGCCACATGAGGGTGATTTTATAAACAGAAAGTCCTTCCACAGTATCAGTGTTCAGGTAAGAATGACTTATGGTCATGAATGAAATTAAATCCCTAATTAAAATCATCTACCTACCGCTTTCCTATTCTTTCATCATTTGTATATCCTGCTCTTAAACTACATCCATGGGGAACATGCTTCAGTTTATGATGCAATGCCCCCTGGTGTCGCAATTTCTCCTTAAGTTTCGTTTTCCCTTCTCGCAGCTGCGTCGGATTGTCTATAAATACGCAGCAGTTCATTCAGTCGTCAGGATCCGTCCGAACTGTCAGCGTCCAACACACCGCAGCTGAGGTAAGACCCGGACAAATCTCTACCTTTAACAGTTTCTTACTTATCGCTGAAGACTTACGTATAATATGAAGCGACTGAAGATGTTTATGAAGGATTAGGAGCCTTTTTTTCAAGTCTGTGTGCATCTGACACACAGAGGAGACACATGCAGTAGTTATTATTAGGTTTGTTATGTTACACACACAATGTTTCCTGACGGCAGGTACAGCTGGAGAGTGGTGGGCGACTGTCAGACTCACAGCTGATAGAAAACTAATGTAACAGTTGCTGTTAGCCTAGCCACCGTCAGACCAGTCAATAACAGATGCTTAGAGCCAACAAACATAAACAATGCTGGTATTTGTCTTCTGTTTCATTTATTACTACTCGATCGCGGTCACATCTTGCATGAACATTAACCAGGCACACTGGTTCACAATGTTAATTTGTAATTTGTAACTACAGAAAATAACTTGAGTCACTGGGCATGTTTGAAAATGAAGTCTGAGGCAACTTAAATGTGAGCTGTATCACACTCACTGATGCAATTTTGTTGCTAGATTGAGCAACTTTTCAGATTACCCTGGCAAGTTTGGTTCTAGTGTACTGTTTACATTTAATAAATATAGATTATATCAGTCAGAGTCCCTCTTTTTGTTACTATACTTCCACCTGCCGATCAACAGGGAAAAATAAAGAAGGAAATGTGTCAGATATCCACTTGATATGACTAACTCTGACTAACTATGACTAACTCAGACTGAAGCTGAATAGAAGCTTTTAAAAGCAAAAGAATCTTTAAAATGTATAACTTCACACCACAGTCTGGTTTGTAGCATCACTTACAGACTCTTTCTTCTCTCTGCAGTATTTTGTTTGAGTCGTGTCTAAGATGTCCATCATCAGGATCCCACCTCATCACTACATCCATGTGCTGGACCAGAACACCAACATCGCCCGCGTGGAGATCGGACCGCTCACCTACGTCCTCCAGGACAATGAAAGGTCAGAGGGCAGAAAGAACAGAAAAGAATCAACCTGAGATTCAGCTGATACTGTTTCTTAACATTTGTTGTTGACGGGTACAGATACTGTCTGCTTATCTTCTGGCTAAAAGCAACAATATAAAAACACTCCATTAAAATTCCTTGATTAAAAAATCTCACCAACTAAAAGTAAATTATGAGCTTGATGTAGTTAAAGTGTTGCAGTAAAAGTAGTGGTTTGGTCCCTCTGACTGATATATTATTATATATGACATCATTAGATTATTAATACTGAAGCATCAGTGTTAGAGCAGCATGTTACTGTTGTAGCTGCTGGAGGTGGAGCTAGTTCACACTACTTTATATACAGTTAGCTAGTTTAGTCCACTGGTTCCCAACCTAGGGGTCGGGGCCCTCCAAAGGGTCAGCAGATAAATCTGAGGGGTCGTGAGATGATTAATGGGAGAGGAAAGAAGAAAAAACAAAGTTCTGATACACAAATGTGTTTTCAGTTTCTGGACTTTTTCTCTAATCTTTGATTTTTGCTGAAATATTGGATCATTTGAACATTTATTGAAATGAAAGCATGTGAGAAGTTTAGAGGGAAAAATCACTATTTGGTGAATCTGTTAACAACATAATAAAACTAGTTTGGTAACTTTCAGAGTGATTGTTGTGACCTCATCCTGTTTCACTTGTTTCTTTCCCAGAGTGCTCTTCTCTCCAAAGCGTATGATCATGGTGCCAGTGCGTCACTACTGCGTGGTCGCCAACCCTGTGGCCTGTGAAGATAACGGCCAGGTCCTCTTCAACCAATCTGGGCAGGCCATATGCTGCCATGGCAACCTGGAGATCCGTCTGAACCAGGATCCGTTCCCGCTGTACCCTGGAGAGGAGATCCATGAGGTCTGTGAGAAACTCTGGTGATCCTCTGACTGTTCACACCACTTGTTTTGTCTCTGTCTTTGTTTTATGTGGTGCAGTTCCAAAGAACTTATCAGCTGCATCACTTTTGTTTAAAAAAACACAAACAAAAAAAACAACAACTTTTTTTGTGTTTTGTTATCATGCATCTTCAGTAAGCATGATGTTTTTAAAAAGAAGAAAAATGGGGACTTTTCTCTTTGAATTTATTTTTATTAATTGTCCGAGTGGTCTACACTCCCGTCTGATTA
Organism: Euthynnus affinis; assembly: GCA_029490765.1. Lineage (NCBI taxonomy): Eukaryota > Metazoa > Chordata > Actinopteri > Scombriformes > Scombridae > Euthynnus > Euthynnus affinis. The sequence continues at coordinate 14,629,340 of CM055856.1, read as the reverse complement.
GCATCATCTTTACAGTTTGACGTTGGAGTATTTTCTGAGTGTCAGTGGAGAACTCTCTTCCGTGTCATCATGGTCATGTCTGACACATGTCTGACTAAGTGGGAAGCTCCTGGTCCCCAATGCTTCCCAGTGCAGAAGTGCCTCAAACCTGCATTCTTTCTAATGGCCAGCAGGGGGCTGCAAAATGAAATCTGAGCCCACTTCTCACTTTATTGGAATTATTACCTCCAGTAAACTTTTTACTGATGAGTTTATGGTCTCAATCGCTAGTTTCAAGTCTTCTTCTGTACAGCACGATGTTCATTTTGCAAATTGTGGTCCCATTTTGTGAAATACATGATAAAGCATTGGGATTTAACAAGTTAACAATGATAACGTTGGTTAGGTAACATAACCTTAGCATAACCCCAGATTCAGAGTATAGGTGTAGCTGTTTCTATTTCAGTTCAGTGCATCAAAGTTAACTGTAACATTTTGTCTTGTTCAGTGTTTGGTTGAACTGAAAGATCCTCTAAGGAGTTAGTAGTTCCATTTTTCCCCCCGCTAAGTTAATTTTGTGTTTAATGGTTTTAAGCTTGGTTTTTGCTAGCTAAAATAATCTTAATCACAGTTAACTATAGACTGTAAATGCACCATGCTAACCAATGTAGCAGCTAATGTTGGGGGTCACTTTTTAGTCCCAATATGTTCACTCCTGGCTCCAAAATTCCAAGATGTCGACAGTCAAAATACAGAACTCGAGGCTTCATAACAAGAGTCCACAAACCAGTTGGTGACATCACGTTTCTTTTACAGTCTACGTGTCTGATAGGTGTGTATGTGTCTGTCAGGATGTGACGCCCCTGCAGACCATGGAAGTGGACACAGACCTGGTGAACATGAAGGCGGAGGAAAGACTGAAGATGGATGCTGAAAACGAGTGGCTGTTAGAAGTGCAGCGTATGTTTTTATCAGACTCTAGATACCCTTCATCTGTCAAATCTGTGCTCTAATATAGATACTACCAGCATAATTACCATTATTACAAATGTCACAACGTAACATATTCAAGTGTTAATTTTCACAGTTTTCATTTTCTAAGTTTTAAAAATTTCTACGTGCATTTATGTTAGATTTTTAATTGTCATTGCATATTAATGAAATAATTCATCCCAAATTGGATTATGACGCACAATGATACCGAGTTTTTTGATGTTGCGGCAGGAACCCACGCCCTGAGGAAGAAGTTGACAGTTCCAAAGACAAAAGTTCGTAAGGATAGAGGAAAGAATGGAGAAGTCGTCAAAATTGCAGGTAAACACACACACAAGACCCGTTGCATGCAGGTTGTTGATTATGAGGCTTGCCGGCTCTGCACATTTGCATTAATGGCTTAAACTGGTTTATTTAAATGAGTCTCCACGGAATTTGTAATTTCCCTCCTGTAACATCACTCATGATGGACAGTTGTTGAAGAAAAGGCTGAAAATTGATGCAGTGAAACCCTACCTACAGAAGTTTGAATCCTGGCCAGGGTGGGGTAATGCATATCCAGTGTGGACTCTTAGACAAGGTCCTTGACGCTGCTGGCCTACCTCGCTACATGCAGAGGTTGTGGGATATATATGGAGGCTTTTGAAATGCAACATCTAAGCTAACAAAGAATTAACTACTAGTTCAGTGTTCTAACATCCGCAAATGGCAACTGCTATCAAAACTAGAGATTGAGGTACAACAAACATGCTACAGGAGGGGGGAGCCAGGACGACAGGTCAGAGGGGAGATATCTTCATCTTTCCCACACTCAGAGATTGGGTACCAATCCCTTACAACCTTCACCCAAAGGCAACTGACCTAAGAATGACAACTAAGCTGGACACTATAAGCCACAAAGAGCATAATCCTCCATGGGGAAAGAGGCTGGACGCCAAGAGCATGGCAACAAGGAGAGAAGTTAGCCAGTTCTCAGACTAAAAGGTGTGGGGACGATGGGATACCTAGGAAGTACAACAAGCTGTCTATACCTGAGGCACTGGAGACTGTCAAGCAAAGGCTCATAGCTCTGGAGATGCACAGGAGAAGCAGAAGCCAGGTGAACAAATAGCCAAATACCAAACCATCCAAAGTGCATCATGACAACAGATCCTCCAATGCTCAATGGCTAGTGGATCTAAGACCACAGCTATCTCCCAGAACAAGATCCAGTAACAGACATCCAAGAACAAGTGTAAGGTATGAAGAGCTAGACAGCACCGGGCCCAGACATGATCCACACCTACTGGCACATCTGCACTGAGTCTGGGTTGGAGGTCCCAAGGTTACAATGGAAGACACCTCCTAAGGTAGTTGAGAATGACCAAGCAAAGATCCTGTGGAACTTCCAGATCCAGACTGACAAACTGGTGATGGCTAATCAACCAGACATCGTGTTTGTAGTAGTAATAGACACTGCCTTCACCAGGCTGACTGACGGCAGAATCCGTGTGTTTCCGTGTTTGTCACAAATTAGTATTACTGACGGTGTGAATAGTTTTGAGACAAAATCTTTGCAGGCGAGTATTTTGCCTTTGTGTTGTTTAGTCATTCTGCCCCCTGGTGTGTTAAAGGCCTTTACTCTGATATTTCAGACTCATAATGTTTTTTTTTATGTGGCAGGAACCACGAAGACCATCAAGCTTCACAAGGGAGGAGTAGACCAAGGAACCGCCCTCAGAATTGCAGGTAACACACATGACCTGTTGCATGCATGTCCTTGATTATAAAGCTTTTACAAATCGAAAAGTTCTAAATATTTTATGAAGAAGAACCTGGCCTAATGAAGTTGGCACGCTCTGCACATTTGCATTAAAGGCTTTTGCTCATGTTTAAGATTTTTCACTTCCCTCTTTTTTTTTTTTTTTTTTTTTTTTTTTTTTTTTTTTTAAACATCAAAATTTTTAGTGCAAACAACTTAAATTTAGTTGTTTTTTTTTTTTAAATGCTAATGTAACTTATTTTATGCTTATATAATATTTTAATGCTAAATTTAGGACGGTGAGGATCACATCCAGTCCTATTGAAATATTCACCAAGTAGCATTTTCTGTTGTGTTTCAGGAACAGTTGTCGGTGTGGTAGCAGGTGCAGGTAAGACTTTTTCAACCAACTATTGACTCACTTTAATGTAGATTGTGTGAATTATTTTAGCACATTTTCATGAAAAACACTGTCCTTGTCCATCTACAGTGGCAGCTATTGCCTCGGCCCCTCTTGTTCTGGGGGCCATAGGTTTCACCTCAGCTGGAATAGCAGGAGGCTCCATCGCTGCAGGCATGATGTCCAGTGCTGCAATTGCTAACGGAGGAGGAGTGGCAGCGGGAAGTCTGGTGGCTGTGTTGCAGTCAGCAGGTAAATAATCATTGAATTAATCAAATCAGCTTATTTCTGAAGAAGAGCAACGACCCGTTCTTTTCCCCAAATCGACGATTGGAAGAACAAACTACTACTAAACAGTGTCTGGAAAACTTGCAGCTGAAACATCACTTTATAGTAGTTTACTTGGATAATTAGTGCAGTGTTCAGGAAAACGTGTGGTTCCAGCTTCTCAGATGTGAATATTTTCTGGTTTCTTTTGTCTTGCATGATAAACTGAATATCTTTGGGGTTTGGACAGAACAAGACACTGAACGTTACATCTTGGGCTTGTGATTGACATTTTTCACCATTTTCTGGCATTTTATAGACTAAACAATGAATTGATTTATTAATGATGCAAATAGTCGTTAGTTGTAATTTAGTGTTACTTCTGTTCATGCTGCAGTGACGATAGTGAGAAGAAAGCTTTCTCAGCTCTGTAGTGAGACAGCTTGATAAAGTCCACTGATGCTTTGTTGGGAATCTAACGTGTGACGTCTTGCTGCAGGTATGGTTGGTCTGTCGGCCGGTGCCTCTGCAGCTGTGGGCAGCGCTGGAGCAGCAGTTGGAGGAGCAACTGGAGCAGCAGCAGGATGGATGTCTAAAGCCTTTGAAAAGGAAAATCAGAAAAATGATTAATTCAAATTCTTTAGACTTCTGACAAACAGCGGCTCTGTTACTTTATTTTGTATTTAAGTTTGGATGTTTGTGCAATATTTTTTTACAGCCTGTGAAAGGTTGTTTACTATGTTAAATCTGTAATATGTTAATTTATTTTTTTTTTAATAAATAAATAAATAATCCACTAACTGCCATTTAACTGTTAACCATTTCCATCCACTCTTGACTACAATAAATTGTTGGAACCGTGTCCTGGATCCTGTGTTAAAATATGAACCACATCAGATGTTCTCTGGGACAGAAAGCGGATCTATCCCAGGTTCATAATGTAGCAGCATATCAAATGTATTTTGGCCCTAAACCATTCAGTGCTTTATAAACCAACAGCGGTATTTTAATATCAACTCTTTGACAGACAGGAAGTCAGTGTGAAGATCTGAGAACTGGAGTGATATGATCCACTTTCTTAATCTTAGTGAGGACTCGAGCAGCAGTGTCTGAAACAGCTGCAGCTGTCTTATTATTATTATTATTATTATTATTATTATTATTATTATAGGGAGACCTGTGAAGACAGTGTTACAGTTAACAAGTCTACTTGTAATTGTCTTAATGTGGCTGTTGAAAGTCAGATCTGAGTCTATAACTACACCAAGATTTCTTTTTTTAATTTTAGGGTTAGGGGTAAAAATAAATAAATGAAAGCTATATCGTAACTTAATATATACAAATCTGATTGAATGAATACAAAGGAATAATTAACATTGTAGCCAAGGAAACCTTATGGTAACAAATGCATCGAAGTTGTAACTGGTGTTGATTCTTACATCATACATTAGGTGCAGAGGATGAAGAGTTTAAGGACCAGCAGGCAGCTGGATGTTTTCTGTAACGTAAACTAAGAAGGGGTTCCATATTTTATAAAGATTTGTTCATGAAACCTCTCAGAATATTATTATTATTATTATTACTATTATTATTTTCTCTAATTTAATGAAAACCAGTATATCATGACCCCATTGTGTGAAAGTGGGTGGAAAGGTATCTTTCCATCTTAAAAGTATCAACCTTCGTGAAGAAACATGGCAAAGGCAAAACACTCCGCCTCTGCTTCTGAGAGGGAAAGTGCAGGCAATGAAGCACCAAACATGGCCAGCAGGGGGCATGGCTGAGCGGATTTACCCAAACAAGTGCAAATGAATGAAAAGATTTTAAGCCAGAATTCCTTAATTTTGTCATGTTACTTCAATTTTTGTGTTTGTTTAATTGAAGAAAATCTTGGCACATCCAGTCGTTGATTTGTTCAATGCTTGTATTGGACCATAGTCCCCTGGTGATACAGTTATGTGATATCGTGTGTCACCTGCATAACTGTGGTAATGTATTTTGTTGAACAGAAGAGGCCCCAAAAAGGAGCCTCGTGGAACTCTGCATGTCATTTTTGTTCGCTCAGATGTGTAGTTACCTATAGACACAAAGTAGTCGATTTAAACCAGTTCAGTACCAGAAAGTCCCAACCAGTTTTCCAGTCTGTCTAACAATATGTTGTGGTCAACTGTGTCAAATGCGGCACTGAGATCCAATAATACTAATACTGTAATTTTGCCAGTCAGTGTTTAGTTGTATATCATTGAAGACCTTAACAAGGGCAGTGTTAGTGCTGTAATGTGGTCAAAATCCTGACTGGAAGATTAATAGAACAGTGTTGACTGAGTGGAAAAGTTCTTGCCCAAATCCGGGTCACGGCAAACCTTTAGTATACAAAACACACTTAGTCACTGAGCTGCTGGTTAGATCATATCAGTGTATGTTGACCACACAATCACACTATTTTACAAAAATATTTTTTATTATTTTATATGTAGTGGGTTGGAAATTCCACGTTATTATATATACAGGTCTGACATCAGATTTTTTAAGAGGATAAGCCGTAAGTTAGGTAAACAGAGATGCTATATTCATATTCCTGCTATATGATATATTCCTGTGTTGTATTTGGTGGTCAGATTATTTGAACTGGTCTGAACTGGCAGCCATCATAAGCTCCTCACAGCCTCCCGTGTTCTGATTATGATTGATTTAAAGATCCAACATCTCAGAGTAGACTTCCGACAGTTTCATCATAGAAAAACATCAGGCCAGAAGTCGTCATACTCAACAAGGGTTAACCATGTCATACATAAAGTAATGCAGATATAAATAAACAGTACAAGAATGAATTCATTCATACCGGAAGAGAACATGGCAATGATAAATAATCAATCAATCACAGGAGTGGTCTGATATTAAAGCCCTCATTCAGACTCCTTGTGAAGTATGAAAGGTGGTGTGAAAGTATCCAGTGTATAAATATAATATGTAATAATATAATATGATGTAAGAGGGGCTGTAAAAACTCCCCCCTCAGTCTCTCCTCTGTTGCAACTAAAGCGACAAAAAGGTCCTGATCAGCAAATAGATTGTGGGTTGTGTGACATCCAAAGACTCTATGTAAATATCTATATAGTCACACCTTGAATTGTTTAATAAGTTTCGTTTCATGAATCGTCGTTTAATGAAATCCCTGATTAAAACCATCTACCTGCCACTCTACTATTCTTCCATTATTCATTATTATATCCTGCAGTAAACCGAAGATAACAAAACTGTTTCCATTAAACATATTTATAGGAAACCCAAAGTGTTCCTCTTCCTATCAACAGGGAATATTCTTCAGTTTATGATGCAATGCTGGTACATGACGACACCAGAAGGCATTGCAAGGGATTGCAAGGATCGAGCATTAACTTTCGTTTTCCCTTCGTCAGACTGTTTATTTGTCCTGCAGTGTATAAATACGCAGCAGTTCATTTAGCTGTCAGGATCCGTCCGAGCTGTCCTTCCGACCTCCCGCACACCGCAGATGAGGTATTTAATAACCCTTCCTCTGTAGCTCAACCAGAAAACACTGTCAGCTAGCATTAATTATTAGATCCTGTGGACCCAGAATAATCAGGGATGTTACGCTGCTTTCCACGTTTTCTTTCTTTGGCACTGAAACGACTGTAACATTTAAAGATTTCTACTTGAATTTATTAAATACTTGCAGGGATCAACCCACATTAAGACAGACTCAGTAGCACAGTAACTATTATTTAAATCTCCAGACATGTCGGTGTTATACCCCTACTGGTTTCCAAGCTAACTGGTTTCCGTACCTAACAGCAGCAGCTGTTTTCTGCCTCTATCAGCAGATTCGTCACACATACTTAAACATATAACTCGCAAATTTCAAGTCGCATCTCAAATGTACTGCGGCGAATATGAGCATATACAAGTGAGCATTATATCACAACCACTTACGAAAAATAAATTAAACAAAATAATCTTTGCAAGATCACGTCGCGCTGGATTCGATCTTGCAAGAGTAAAATTACTTGCTCACACTAATCAGTTGCCTACCGCTCTGAGCTAGTCGAGCTCTTACAATTGTCATCTTCCGTCACGTATTCGTCAAGTACGTCAGCATCCAGGTAACATTTTGTTTTGGGGTTGCCTAAAACAACTGGTTACCTTTAGCTTGCCTGACAAAATGCCCGAACGTATTTATCAAGTTTCTTTTCTCCGAGGCTACAAACATATTGACCACTACTTCACAGCCCTCTATGACAATAACGTTAAACATTATGATAAAGAAATACTTCTAACTTTTAACAATGACGATCTAGCTCAGAAAATACTGTCAAAATACGCTGCATTTGTGTATATTGTGTAGGAAAATGTCACTAAGTGTTCGTCAATATTGTGTTATTCAAGGCATATACCATGTCCTCAAATGTGCACACGTTTTCTAAAACATATTCAGAGGATCATATTGTGAGGATCGAGCATTTAAATACACAAAAGGACGGAGATGACTTCAAATGAGCTTCATGTTTTCATGTTTCCATGTTTAGTAGACTTTTACCACTTGCATTACTCACCCTGCGGATCAGTGTTAGTTTTTAACCGATATATAGTATGCAGCGTATTTTGACAGTATTTTCTGAGCTAGATCGTCATTGTTAAAAGTTAGAAGTATTTCTTTATCATAATGTTTAACGTTATTGTCATAGAGGAAACCAGTAGGGGTATATACCCCTACTGGTTTCCAAGCTAACTGGTTTCCACACCTGACAGCAGTTAAGCTGTTTTGTGCCTCTATCAGCAGGTTTGTCACACATACTTACTCTGATCAGTTATCTACCGCTCTGAACTATTCAAACTCCGTATTGATCAAGTACGTCAGCATCCAGGTAACATTTTGTTTTGGGGTTACTGTAAGGTACGGAAACCAGTTAGCTTGGAAACCAGTAGGGACATAACACCTAGCCACCCTCAGACCAGTCAATAACAGATGTTTCGAGCCAACAAACCAAACAATACTTATATTTATCTTGTTTCATTTATTGTTTGAACGCGGTCATATGAACCTCCACGTCAGGGAACATTTACCAGGGACACTGGGCGATAAAACAAGATAAGAATAAGTGAGATTAGCGAAAGAGAAGGAGAGAGCCAGGAGTGTTTGACCAGAATTAGTGTAACTTTAAATGTACAGCTGGTAATTAGCTGCAGTAATGAAGAACAATATAACAAAATTAACTGGTTTGAGTCGCAGAAACGCTACCAATAGTCTACATATGAGCCGTTTAGGGGACATCTGTAATTTGTAGCTACAAAATAACCTGACATACTGGATATGGAACTAACTTTTGACATCTGAGCCATTTTACATGTGAGCTGTATCACACTCCCTGATGCTAATTTAGAAGTGTGTCGCTAGATTTAGCAACTTTTCAGATTACCATAGCAACATATGATCATTACCATCATATTCATTAAATGGTCCTAATCAATTGTTTACATTGAATAAATAGACAGTTATTTGTCAAACCCCACAGTCCTCCTTCTGTGCAAGAATAAAAAGTTTATGTGAAGTTAATATGAAGCTTCAGTCAAATCCAGTAGATATCTTTCAACGTTACAGTCTTTTTAGTGGCAAAGTCCCTCTTTTTGTTTCTATACTTCCACCTGCAGCTCAACAGGGAAACACAAAGACTGTAAATGTGTCAGATATCCACTTGATATGACTAAACTCAGACTGATGAAGCTGAACAGAAGCTTCACACACTTTAAAAAGCAAAAAACCAAAAATCTGTAATGTCTTTAAAATGTATAACTTCACACCACAGTCTGGTTTGTAGCATCACTGACAGACTCTTTCTTCTCTCTGCAGTATTTAGTTTAAGTCGTGTCTAAGATGTCCATCATCAGGATCCCACCTCATCACTACATCCATGTGCTGGACCAGAACACCAACATCGCTCACGTGGAGATCGGACCGCTCACCTACGTCCTCCAGGACAATGAAAGGTCAGAGGGCAGAAAGAAACCAGAGAGAATCAACCTGAGATTCAGCTGATACTGTTTCTTAACATTTGTTGTTGACGGGTACAGATACTGTCTGCTTATCTTCTGGCTAAAAGCAACAATATAAAAACACTCCATTAAAATTGATTGATTTGATTAAAAATCTCACCAACTAAAAGTAAATTATGAGCTTGATGTAGTTAAAGTGTTGCAGTAAAAGTAGTGGTTTGGTCCCTCTGACTGATATATTATTATATATGACATCATTAGATTATTAATACTGAAGCATCAGTGTTAGAGCAGCATGTTACTGTTGTAGCTGCTGGAGGTGGAGCTAGTTTACACTACTTTATATACAGTTAGCTAGTTTAGTCCACTGGTTCCCAACCTAGGGGTCGGGGCCCTCCAAAGGGTCAGCAGATAAATCTGAGGGGTCGTGAGATGATTAATGGGAGAGGAAAGAAGAAAAAACAAAGTTCTGATACACAAATCTGTTTTCAGTTTCTGGACTTTTTCTCTAATCTTTGATTTTTGCTGAAATATTGGATCATTTGAACATTTATTGAAATGAAAGCATGTGAGAAGTTTAGAGGGAAAAATCACTATTTGGTGAATCTGTTAACAACATAATAAAACTAGTTTGGTAACTTTCAGAGTGATTGTTGTGACCTCATCCTGTTTCACTTGTTTCTTTCCCAGAGTGCTCTTCTCTCCAAAGCGTATGATCATGGTGCCGCCGCGTCACTACTGCGTGGTCGCCAACCCTGTGGCCCGTGATGATAACGGCCAGGTCCTCTTCGACCAATCCGGTCAGGCCAAACTCCGCCACGGAGACCTGGAGATCCGTCTGACCCAGGATCCGTTCCCGCTGTACCCTGGAGAGGAGATCCAGCAGGTCTGTGAGAGAAACTGGTGATCCTCTGACTGTTCATGCAGCTGAGTAGAAAACAATTCTCGCACACATCTGCATCATTTTTGTTAAAAAAGTCGACTTTTTTTTAATAAATCAACGCAGGAATTGAGTTTTTTTCTTTGAGACCGGAACTTGTTCATTTTATGAGTGAATACCTGCAAAACTAATGACATTCATAACCTGGTTTTATGTTTCTATCTGTAAGTCTGTGTGTGTCCAGTGTGGAAGTGCCTCAAACCTGCATTCTTTCTAAAGGCCAGCAGGGGGCGACTCGCCTGGTTGCAAAAAGAAGTCTATGAGAAAATGAGCCTATTTCTCACTTTATTTGAAAGCAGCTAATATTAGGGTCAGCTCCACCATTTCATCCAAACATGGTCACTCCTGGCTCCGAAAAATCCAAGATGTCGAGGCTTCTTCCACAAACCAATCTGTGACGTCACGTTTTTTTTCACAGTCTTTGTCTGATACGTGTGTGTGTGTGTCCGTCAGGATGTGACGCCCCTGCAGATCAAACCGGACACGGCGCTGCGTCTGCGGGCGCTGCAGGACTTCGAGGACGATGGAGGAGAGAAGAGAGTGGCTGGACACGAGTGGCTGTTTGAAGGGCCGGGTGCGTCCCATCTGTGGTCTAATATAAATAATACAGACATAATTATTATTAGTAACATAACAATGTAACATATTCTAAGTGTCAATTTCAATGTCTAACTAAAACAAATCACATACTGAACATAAAACTAAAAAAAACATCCTGACAACAGTTTTCTTAGTGTCTATTCATGGTGTGAATTAATCTGACGGAGTAATTAATTCCATCTAAACTATTCACAGACGAGTATTTTGCATTTTCGTGTTGTTTATTCCTCTCGCTGCCAGTATGTTTAAGGCCTTTAGTCTCATATATTTCAGGCTCATAACGTGTTTTGATGTTGTGGCAGAACTCTACGTCCCGAGGAAGGAGGTGTTGGTTCTGGAGATCATCGAGGTTCGCAATGAAGGAGGAGACAAAAAAAAGGCCCTCAGAGTCGCAGGTAACAGACACACACACACACACACACACACACACACACACACACACACACACACACACACACACACTTGTTGCATGCAGTTCACAAGACTTTCAGCAGTTAAACTTCTGTTTAGCTGTTTGACATCTTGACCAGTTTTTACAGAAACACAGGTTTTATAATGGGTCTATATTCTATATTGTGTGTGTAGGTCAAGGCCTTTAAAATGTATAAATACACATTATATAAATTAGACAAATTCATCCTCTATTCTCTGATGTTACTGTCACTGAAATAGGACTCACAGTTTTTGAGTACATCCCCTAAAAGAGCGACTTCATGTCAGCTGAGCTCTGATCTCATTGCCAAAAATAGAGATGATGTTGATATATGAATTTATCACAGCTCCTTTATTTTGAATCATATCATACGTCAGTCTCACCAGTGAAGTCGTTTTTTGGATGTGACTTTTGGTTTTTGAGTTATAAGGAGTTGTTTTGTGACTAATTTTGGCGTCTTGGCTGAAACATCCAGTGGAAATGAGTGTGTGTGTGTGTGTGTGTGTGTGATGTTTGTGAGGACCACATCCTATTGAAATAAGCACCAAGCAGCATTTTCTGTTGTGTTTCAGGAGCAGTTGCTGGTGTGGTAGCAGGAGGAGGTAAGACTTTCAACTAACTTTTCTGACTTGAATGTAGATTGTGTGAATTATTTCAGTACATTACTGAAATAATCGTGTTACTGGACGTTATTGTCAACAGAGAAACTCTACAAACTGGACCAAAAGCCGCTGCCTCTCCATCACTGTAGGGTTCTGGAGGAATACAATTTACTGAGCTTTGACAATTTTAGATTATTCTCAAGTTTATGCCTAGTTTATAAAATGTTTAATGGTTTGTGCTCCACTATGTGACTTTGTGTTCACTCCTCTATACAAGATTGTACCATTTCATCACACTGCATCTGGACAGTCAGCTTTCTCTGTGGAAGCCAAAACTCAGTGGAACGTCCGACTTAATAATAGCAGAATGTTTCTATCAATACATTCAAGGCCAAATTAAAAAAATCAACTAAAGATCAATCAGCTGTGTGACCACTGAGGCTAGTTTACATTATTCATTTTTAATTGACATTGGTGGTGTTATGTGATGTGACCTTTGTATTTTGTAAGGTGTGTTCTATGTTGTTTTTTTTTTTTTGCTCTGTGCTGTTGTATGTTTCAGTTGTGTGGGACTACAGATGCACATTAGCCTCAAGCTAACTCCGGTGCAGTGCTTCATCATTTATGCTCAACACTGCACACTGTCCCGTTCAATAAATCAAATCAAAAATGTCATGAAAACACTGTCCTTGTCCTTCTGCAGTGGGAGCTGTTGTTGCGGCCCCTCTTGTTCTGGGGGCCATAGGTTTCACCTCAGCTGGAATAGCAGGAGGCTCCATCGCTGCAGGCATGATGTCCAGTGCTGCAATTGCTAACGGAGGAGGAGTGGCAGCGGGAAGTCTGGTGGCTGTGTTGCAGTCAGCAGGTAAATAATCATTGATGAAATTATAATCAAATCAGTTTATTTCTGAAATTGAACAACAAAACAAAATCTGTCTGATCAACCTGAAAGAAACAATAACGTAACATTGAGAATGACACTGAACGTTACATCTGGGGCTTGTGATTGACATTTTTCATTTTCTGGCATTTTACAAACTAAACAGTGAATAGATTTTAATTGATAATGCAAATAGTCGTTAGTTGTAATTTAGTGTTACTTCTGTTCATGCTGCAGTGACGATAGTGAGAAGAAAGCTTTCTCAGCTCTGTAGTGAGACAGCTTGATAAAGTCCACTGATGCTTTGTTGGGAATCAAACGTGTGACGTCTTGCTGCAGGTGCGGTTGGTCTGTCGGCGACTGCCTCTGCAGCTGTGGCCAGTGTTGGAGGAGCAGTAGGAGGAGCAGCTGCAGCAGCAGCAGGATGGATGTCTACAGTCTTCGGAAAGAAAAATGAGAAAAAAAAATAATTAATTCAAATTCTTTTGACTTTTGACAAAAACAGCGGTTTTCTTACTAATACAGCTTTTATATTAAAGTTTGGATGTTTATGCAATAAATTTTTTACAGCCTGTGAAAAGTTTAGTGTGTCGTATGTTAATGTTAAATCACAAGTCTCCACCTGACGTGCATCATTGCCCTTCAGGTGTTTGGTTGATTGTTTGAAAGTTAACAGGTTGTTTTGTATTCACTGGATTAATTAAGGAGAAAATGGTGAAATACCAGATTGTAGATACATTAATGTGATTCAAGACTAATCTAATTTGTTTGGCAAATGTCAAATCTGTAATATTTGTTTTTACATATTCCATTGTTTGATTAAAAAAAAAAAAATCCACTAACTGCCATCTAACTGTAACCATTTCAATCCACTCCTGACTACAATAAATTGTTGGAACAGTTTCCTGGATCCTGTGTTTAAGATAAGAGCTTTGAGCATTGGTTTATTTTACAGAAAGGTTTTGATTACAGGTTTACAGTATTCTCAACAGAAAGAAATGAAGTTGTTCTTCCAAAGATAAATGATAAGATTTGAGTCTATTGAACAGATTGTTTTTCAACCAACAGCTTTAGAGCAGAGAAAAAACCCAAGAGAATTATAAGAGTGAAAACTTTTTGCTATCTGCAACTGTTCAACTGTCCCAGCATAAAGGGACAATTATAACAGTGGAGTGACTGTATTTAAATCAGTTTTGCAACCTGTACATATTTCATAAAACGGCTTAAATACATTGTTTCACCAGCGGACACACTGAAGTTTATAATATAGCAAATGGACAGTTGATTTATCGGGAAAATTGCAGTGTTACAACTGTCCCTGGTCTCCTCTATTCAGGTGCTTTACTGAAGTAAAAGTACAAATATCACACCGTGAAAATACTCCTGCATTCAAAACCTTAATTAAGCAAAAAGGTATTGTCAACAAAATTTACTTAAAGTATCAAAAGTATAAGTAGACATTATGCAGACAATGTCCCTGTCAGTGTTTTACTATTATCACTGCTGCATTCCTGCATTTTACTGCTGTACTTATTTAAGGTTGTGCCAATTGTAACTACTTTACATACTGTTGGTTAGTTTAATCAACAGTAATGCATCATATTCTATAAAACCATCATATGTAACGTTGCTGCAATATGAGAACCACGTATCTCTCAACAGTCAACAAGTTCAGAAAACCAGTCGGTCCTGGTTTCAGCTTTGTGACAGTTCATCCTGCCGCTCATCCAAGTGAGGTTTAGTTTATTTAACTTAAGAAGAGGGATAACTATCTCAACTTATAAAGGAACAGTTAATCCTTTAGTCTATCAGAAAAATTCAAATTCAAAATCGACAAATTTGGATACACATGGTTTCACTTGATAGAAAACTGGACTGATATATTATTATATATGACATCATTAGATTATTAATACTGAAGCATCAGTGTTAGAGCAGCATGTTACTGTTGTAGCTGCTGGAGGTGGAGCTAGTTTACACTACTTTATATACAGTTAGCTAGTTTAGTCCACTGGTTCCCAACCTAGGGGTCGGAGCCCCTCCAAAGGGTCAGCAGATAAATCTGAGGGGTCGTGAGATGATTAATGGGAGAGGAAAGAAGAAAAAACAAAGTTCTGATACACAAATCTGTTTTCAGTTTCTGGACTTTTTCTCTAATCTTTGATTTTTGCTGAAATGTGACGTTTCTGAAGGTCTTATCAGTCTGCAGCAGCTGCTCCTCTGAATCCTGCAGGTTGTTGTTATTCAAGATCAACCTGCTGAGATCTACCTTCTACTCACTGTTACTGTTTAAAGAGGAAAGAAGAAGAAACAACGTTCTGATATCTTTGATTTTTGCTGAAATATTGGATCATTTGAACATTTATTGAAATGAAAGCATGTGAGAAGTTTAGAGGGAAAAATCACTATTTGGTGGAGCTGTTAACAACTCATAGACATGTGAAATGTGACCCCGACTACACACTGCTTTTTGTAAGACGTCAAAAGACAAAAAGGTTGGAAACCACTGGTTTCATCTTTAACAATGTGTTGTATTTTAAAAGCTTGTTATATTATCCATTGTGTCAAATCTTCATGTGAAAAGTAACTAAAGCTGTTAAATAAATGTAGTGGAGTAGAAAGTACAATATTTCCCTCTGAAATGTAGAAAGTAGCATCACATGGAAATACTCAAGTAAAGTACAAGAACCTCTAAACTGGACTGAAGTACAGTATTTGAGTAAATGTACTTAGTTACTTTCCACCACTGCTTATAAGCATCTAAATCTGAGGAAATGACGCCAGTGAGGGAAACATGGATGCAATTAAGAGATTTGAGATATGAAACCAGTGTTTATGCTTCATTGCGTCAGAACGTTGTTTTTACGTCATCGCTGACACATTCTACGTAAAAAAAAAAAAAAAAAGAAAAGAAAGAAAAAGAAAGAAAGAAAGAAAACAGAGGAGTAACACACCTTCTGTCACCACCTGTGGATTTGTTTGTTGTTTTTATAATCACCTATGGATCCAGTAGGGACTCTGACGCAGCGCTGCAGCCTGTAAACCACGTGACCACGTAACGATCCCTTTTCCGGGATCAGCAGTGACGCCCCAAAAAAACTAGTGCAGCTGAGTTGTTCCTGGTGGTCCTGGCTCTCTTACACAAGTTCATCACCTACCAGTGTGCCCGGTCAGGATCCGTGTGAGCTGAACTTCCTCCCGCACGCCGCTGCTGAGGTAAGACCCGGGAACTTCCTCACTGAACTCCGCTCATAAAGCTCTCAGTTGAAAAGTTATTTACTCACCACTGAAGACTGACGCGTGATATAAACCATCTGAATATATTTCCTGAACGAGCAGGAGCATTTCTTCTAATCGGCGTGCATCTAACACACATAGAAGTTGTGTATTTATTAAAATATCTCTTTAACAACTGTGTCCAGCCTTCTTCCACTGAATGACGTTGACACCAGTGAACAGTGGAGAGGACAGATTTGTTTGAAGTTATAATTATCCCTGATTTGAAACAGGAGCTACTTTCTGTGTATGAATACACGCAGTATTCAACAGAACACTCTTAATACCTAAAATGCCTTAACTACACTGATCATGTGTGAACTGCCTAACAAGGAAGTTGACATTAAACTTAGAGTTTTTGTAATGGCAGTTCGGTACCTACTCTTTATTCTGGGCACTATTTACCAGGGCGTAGAAGTATAAACAGGAAGTTCTTTGATGCAGGAAACAAATTGCCTTCATGAGTAAAGGAGGATGCTGCCTGTTAGGCCTCTGTGTATGACTCGACTCAAATACAACCTCATGTATACATTAAAAATGGGAGATTAGAGCAGATGGATTTCACTGTCAGACAATGAACAACCAGTCCAGGCAGAGCTGATGTACTTTGTCCCCAATAACAATATAGAGGAACCTCCCTTCATGTCTTTGCATTTCCTGCTTTATGTCCTACTCGGTGTTTTGTCATTTGTCTGCCAGTCTCTCTCATGAGTGGGAAATATGACTCAGGATTATAAGTGATCTGTAATTTAACAGCTGAAAGCCAGTCTCAGTGTGGAGGAGTCAGTTTCCAGAAGCATCACACAGGAATATAACAACACAAGCTGCTATAAATAATAATTCAAGTCATGTGACTTTGAGGAAAAATACCAATAATAATAATAATAATAAGTTATTATTGTTAACTCCTACCTCCTTCACTCCTGACTCTCATAAGAGTCTTTTTACTTTTACATATTATTAATTATTTACTATTTATACATAGAGATGAAATAATAAGTCCATTAATTGCCAACTACTTTAATGAGTCCAGATTCTCCAGTTGGAGCCTCTTAAATGTGAATATTTTCTGGTTTCTTTACTCTCTTTGACAGTTAACTGAACGTCTGTCAGCATTTTATTGACCAAACAACTAATTGATAAAATAATCAGCAGATTAATTGATAATGAAAATGATTGTGAGTTGCCGCCGTCTGTCTTTGCTGGAACTTCAACCAGAAAACAACATCAAGAGCAAGAGAAGAAGAAAAGAATAATAGCAAACATTTATTTCTGACGCAAGGATTCAAATATGGTGTCAAATGATTTCAGTTCATGTTTGCAGTTAGTAGATTGTTTCTTTCTCCTCGCAGGTTTTATTCTGGGATGTTGCACTGACTGACTTTCTTTGGTTCTTTTGTAAACATTTGTTTAAATATGAAGCTCAAAGGATGATTCAATTAATGAATAAGTCCACCGGCAGAAAAACTTTAAACATATGCTGATTTACTTCCTTTTAAAATGAAGATTTGCTGCTTTTCTCTGTTTTTATATCATACAAACTGAATATTTTAGTTTTTTGGACTGTTGGATGTACAAAAAAAGACATTTTAGACCTTTAATTAATTGATTATAAAAAGTTTAGTTTCAGTTTCAGCATCTGACTAGTTGTAACAGGTGCTATCCTCCCGGCCCAGGGACTGATAGGGCTGCAACCAACCTTCAGTATTGATTAAACCTCAGAAAATGCATCATGATTTCTTCAGATGTCTTGTTTTGTTTGACCAATGGAAACCCCCCAAAATAGAATATTTACTGTGATGTAGGACAAAGAAAAGCAGCAAATTCTCACATTTAAGGAGCTGGAAACATCACAAGTTTGGTGTTTTTGTTGCTGATTTACTTTTTAAATCTACAACTAACTGATAAATCGCTGCAGCTCAACCTTTCCCTAACATCTCAGCCTTCATCACTCAGTGTTCATTGTATGTTTCCAATGGACACGTGGTTGATGTTCAGCAAACATAATCGACAGGATGATTGACCAGCAGACAGAAGCTTGTGTTGAGTGAGCAGTATGTGTGAGAGCTTGAGACTTGAATTCATGGTTGTACAGACTTTGCACTTTGTGTAGCAGGTGTGTCTGTGTGCACAACTGAGACGAAGCGCCTGCTGTTTGTCTCTACAGAGGTGCATTCACTAAAACAAGCTTTTTATCTCTAGAGAAGTCATTTGTCTTCCTCCAGTGTGAAATGCATGTTGAGTTCACAATGAAGTTGCTGTTCATACTGGGAGGGGTGCACAAAGTTTTCAAGTGTGTCTTAAACCAACAGTCAGAGGCCCAAGTAGACTGTGAAACCTGTTTGTCTGGCTGTAATCGTTCCTGCTGTTCATACTGACCATCAGAAGATCCTTCAGAATGACCTGACAATGGAAGTGATGGAGGGCTAAACCCACAGTCCTCCTTCTGTGTAAAAGTTATTTAAAAGTTTATGTGAAGCTAATATGAAGCTTCAGTCAAATCCAGTAGATATCTTTCAACATTTCAGTCTTTTTAGCGCCAAAGTTCCTCTTTTTGTTTCTATACTTCCACCTGCAGCTCAACAGGGAAACACAAAGAGGAGAATTTGATGCTAAAAAGACTGTAAATGTGTCAGATATCCACTTGATATGACTAAACTCAGACTGCTGAAGCTGAACAGAAGCTTCACACACTTTAAAAAGCAAAAAAAACCAAAAATCTGTAATATCTTTAAAATGTATAACTTCACACCACAGTCTGGTTTGTAGCATCACTGACGGACTCTCTGCTCTCTCTGCAGTATTTAGTTTAGATCATGTCTAAGAAGGGAGGAAACCACAGGGTGGATACTGAGGGGCTGGTGGAGGCGTCCATCATCAGGATCCCGCCTCATCACTACATCCATGTGCTGGACCAGAACACCAACATCGCCCGCGTGGAGATCGGACCGCTCACCTACATCCGCCAGGACAATGAAAGGTCAGAGGGCAGAAAGACACCAGAGAGAATCAACCTGAGATTCAGCTGATACTGTTTCTTAACATTTGTACAGCTGCTCTCTGCTTATCTTGTCGTTTCAAAGTAAACGTTTTTCACAGCAGACATTTTGACTCGTCATAGTGTTACTAATAACATTAATGACGGCTCTGTTCTGTTGGTTCCTGAACAAAGAATCAAGCAAAGGAAACGTACTGATTAAGGTTTAAACCTGCTGATCACCTGCGTTGGTCTAAAAGAAACTCTGTCATCCCTCTGGCTTTATAATGGATCAGTGTGTTATCATTGTGAACAGGAACACTCTGTTATCTCCCTGACTACACACACACACACACACACACACACACACACACACACACACACACACACACACTATGTTGAAAAGCCTTTATCTAAGCAGAACAGTACTACTGTGGAGACACTGGCCGGATACACTTACTTTGTTCACTGATTCCTTCTGTGCCCTCCATGCTGCACCGCCATGTTTCTACAGTAGCCCAGAATGGACAAACCAAACACTGACTGTGGAGAAGGCCCTTCATGTTTTTTGTGAGTTTTAATGGTCACTGTAGTTCCTCCTACCTGTTTGGAAGGAGAGGGGTATTCAGCTGGTTGCGGTCTGCAGTCTCACTTCTACACACTGCTCCTTTGAACAAAAACTTAATTCATTAATGAAATAATTATTTATAAAACTGTAAATTGTTATAATTCCACTGTAAGAAAAGAAAATCAAGTTTTACTTGAGGGTAGCGCTGCAGGAGTTAGTTACTCCTCACAGTTGTCATGGTATTACTAACATGTTGGTATGGTAACAAACACTTCAGTTAACATGCTAACAACAAACATGCTAAGCCCTTTCATGAATATGGGATCTATCCATTTATTTATCCAGTTATCATTTGATAAATGATCAAATGTGATGAAGAAAATTATGACAGATTTTTTCAGTCAAAAAAATTCAGTAAGTTAGTCAAACGACAGAATTAATCAGGTTTGGTAGCTTTCAGAGTGATGATTGTGACTTCAGGCCATGGATACATAAAGAGAACTGGACTAGCATTGGAGGCAGGGCTCTGTTCAGTCCTGTGAGAGTTGCTCAGTGGTGCATGAATCCAAAAAAGTTCAGCATCTGGATAAATATTCCAGATCTTCCAGGATCGTATGACCCATAGAGCATGCGGACCAGATACCTCCACAGCCGAGCTAGCTGCTAACTTTGAATGGGATTAAAATAATTCAATCATACGGCTCTTCTAGACTTTCCAAATGTTTCTGGACCGGATCAATCAAATTCTGACAGTAAAACAAGTCATTTTGAAGGGCTTGTGTTACTCCCTGATTCACAAATGTCTCTGTCATGATGTAAGTCTATGTTTGAGCCAGTGTGCGTCACATGACGGTTGCAGTTTGGCCACAACGTCAAACTGGCTTCAAAACCCGGCGCTGTTCCCGGGTCTTTGCCTCATCCTGTTTCACTTGTTTCTTTCCCAGAGTGCTCTTCTCTCCGGAGCGTATGATCATGGTGCCGCCGCGTCACTACTGCGTGGTCGCCAACCCTGTGGCCCGCGACGACAACGGCCAGGTCCTCTTCGACCAATCCGGTCAGGCCAAACTCCGCCACGCTGACCTGGAGATCCGTCTGACCCAGGATCCGTTCCCGCTGTACCCTGGAGAGGAGATCCAGCAGGTCTGTGAGAGAAACTGGTGATCCTCTGACGGTTCATGCAGCGCCATCGTCTGGTCAAAACTTTGGTTTGGATATTTAGAAAAGGAAAAAAAAAACTAGAACATCATGGATAAAGACAATAATGTGTATCCTTGTTTAGCAGAAAAATCAATTCCTGTTTTGTCCCCACATGGTCTTCACTCCTCTTTGATTTTCAAATTAAAACACACAGTCTTTACAGTTGAATGTTGGCCTGTTCCCTGAATGTCAGAGGAGAACTTTCTTCCATTACGGCGGTCATGTCTGACACGTTCGTGTATGCGTCCGTCAGGATGTGACGCCGCTGCAGATCGTGTATCCGGACACGGCGCTGCGTCTGCAGGCGCTGCTGGACTTCGAGGAGGACGGCGGAGAGAAGAGAGTGGCTGGAGACGAGTGGCTGTTTGAAGGGCCGGGTACGTCATTACCAGACTCTAGATCCTCTTCACCTGCCAAACCTGAGATCTAATATAAATACAAACATTTAACCAGCGTTGGGTAATGTTACCTTTAAGAGTAACTTATTACATTAAAGCATTACTGCCATTAGAAAGTCACCTGTAACGTTTCAGACAGCTTCGTGCTTCGTCGCACATGTTGTTGTCCAGCAGCCGACCTTTAAATGTATCTGCAGGCTAGTAAGAGGAATGACAGGCACCTCTTCACATCACCTTATCAATGATTGTGTTTGATTACAAGTTATCATGAAATCACTGGTAGCACTGGTAGCACTGGTAAGGTACCAGTAGTAATCACAGGATCGATGCCCTCCACTAGCAGGAACGGCTGCATAATGAGAAAGGAAACTTTTATTGTTTGTTTTGTGGTGACAAAAGAAATACAGTAACATTTTAACAGTAAGTGCTTTATTGAAAATCAAACTACTATCTACTATTTACATGAATTGCAAAGCTAACATGTTAATCTGAGTTTTTACCAACAACACTGAGTTTAACAGATTCTAAATGTTCAGTTGACATCGTGATTCTCACAGAAAACAACATTTTCATGTCAGTTATTTCAAGCAGGTTAGAAATTGTTTAGCGACTTGAATATGGAACATCTTTCTTATCTTATAGTGTTTTTGTTCACAAAACATTTGATACAAATCTCACAGATATATTTGTGTTGTTCACTCTAGTTGAATTATTTCCTGTGCTTAAAGGAGTCAGGCTCATAATTTGGTGTAAATTTCATTTTTCCCCAATTTTGTTGTAAGTTTCTCTCATTTTTTTTGCAAATTTCTAAATGTATTAAAGATTTGTTAAATTATTGAAATAGTTCATCCCACGTTTGATATATGACACACAATAACACCACATATAGTTAAATACTTCCTGCAGTTATATAAATAAACAAATCACATCCTGAACATAATCGTAACCTACAGAAGACGATAAACACATCATAGTGACATACAGCAGCAAAAGTGTCTGTGCAGTGTTTCAGTGCAGGTATTCAGGATCATTTATGTCTTTTAAGTTATTCTGATGGATTTCACACTAGTAACGTTTTTTTTGATGTTGTGGCAGGAACCTACATCCCCAGGAAGGAGGTGGCGGTTCTGGAGACCATCAAAGCCACGGTGATCCGAGAGAACCAGGCCATCCGACTGAAAGCTCGCAAGGAAGGAGTGGACCGAGGAGGCATCCGCAGAGTCACAGGTCTCACACACACACACACACACACACACACACACACACACACACACACACACACACACACGAGGAAGGACCTGACGCACTGAAGCATATTTGCATTACTGGCTTCTGCTGGTGTTTCCTGTAACATCATCAGACTTCCTTGTTAACATCTGGTGCCTACATTACCCACAATGCAACACGACTCACTGAACCGCACAGATTCTGGTGTGTTATTCTAACAGAGGCTAATGTGTGTGTGTGTGTGTGTGTGTGTGTGTGTGCAGGTGAGGAGTGGATGGTCAGTAAGGTGGGAGCGTACCTTCCTGGTGCCCATGAGGAGGTCATCGACATCGTTAACGCCTTCATCCTGACTGACAAGGTGAGCTGCTGTTCACAGGTTTTCTGTCTATTAAAGGCTTCATATGCAGGTTATAACAGCACAATCACACCAATATGTGCATTTTTTTTTTAAACAGTCCACGTGGTGAATCAAAGTTCAGTGAGATCTCTAAAAATGAAGGTTTAAATATGTTATTATTGGTTTGTTATTGGTTGGTTTTCATACAACTATATCAAAAAAAATAAAGTTGTTTTTAAGCCAAACTGCTTTCCATTAAAACAATGATCAGGTGGATTCACCGTGTTTAACATTAAAACAAATGAAACGCAACTTTCCAGCACTTGGCTCAGCTCAGTTTTGTTTCCATGAATTTTAATCTCCTGCCACTCGAGTGCCTTAAAAGTCTTTCATCTCCACTTCACAGAAATTTGAAAGTGCTGTACTGTAATTATTCAGTAGAGGATAAAAGTCTACTTCAGTACACTGTGTAAATATATATATTCTTAATGAAAAAGGTCTTGAAATTTCTGTGGATTTACCAACTATTGAGACAAAACAGGATCCACGCCAGCAGTCCACAGGCTGCTGGTCCGGACCGGTTTATCACGAGTTTGTTCTTTGCTACATAAACACAATTTTAACAAGAAACATAATCATTTTAACCCAAACCATTGACTCCAGTAGATTTCCATTTATGCAGAGGAGCTGTCTTCATGAGCCATTTTTTTGTTTCCAGCTCCTCCTGCACAGCTCTTACTCCTTTTTTTTATTTATTTTTATTCACATTTTTAATTATGAAAGAAAGCAAAAGCAAACCCAATACAACAACAATAATAATACTAATAATATAGTATACTTATAATAGTCTTTTATAAGTGACCATGGTCCATCTAAACCATTGCCTCCCATCTTAGAGAATCCATGTAGTGAAACTCTCTGTCATCAGAAAGCGCTCCACGTTCGAGCTCTGCGGCCGTTTAAAGATGCCGGCGGGCGGGACCGGCGTACGGGGGAGGAGTGGCTCGTCACCATGGCGGACCGGGAGGCTCATATCCCCTCCGTGTCCGAGGAGGTGGTGGGCGTGGTGGATGTGACCACTCTGAGCAGCCGACAGTACTGCGTGATCCTCGACCCGGTCGGACCCGATGGGAAACCTCAGCTGGGCCAGAAGAGGGTGGTGAAGGTGAGGAGATCCACACCCGGGTCTGCAACACCACAAAAACCCAGAAAAAAAAAAGATAGTTTCTACATCTTTAAGTACTAAAAGTCTCTCTGGTTTTACAAGTTTCTGATCCCTGAGCAGTTTTTATATGAAGACTGGAAGGTAAACATGGATGTAAACAAATAAATAAAATAAATATAAGTTATAAAATGATCCTCAACAGGTTTGTTAGACCTGGAGGAAACACTGAATGTAAAGATAACTTAAAGATAACTTTATCTTCCACTTCTGACCGTTTACTGCTTATATGAAGCTACACAGCTTTAAACCTGTCTCTTTTTTTCTAGTTTTAACATCAGATAGTGTTTCGTAGTGGATAGAGTCTAAAGCTAGTTTTAAAGCTTGTAGATTATTTTCTCAATTTTGTCCTTAAAACGTCTGAAAATAGTAAAAATACCTGTAAATAATTTCCTTGAGTTAAAGGTTTCATCTTTAAGTGTCTAATTTTATCCAAACAGTCCAAATCCAACCGGAAGTTATTCAGTTTATTATAATATATGTCAAAGAAAAGCATTAAATCATAACATTTGAGAAGCTAAATCCAGCTAATTTTAGCATATTTGCTTAAAAAAATGACTAAAACTATTATTCCAAATATAAAAAGATTATTGCTGAGTAATTGTCTTTTGATTGTTGTGGCTTTACTAATAACTGTTTGTTTGTTGTTTTTTTGCTGATGTCTTCTTTCTCTCTGTCAGGGTGAGCGTTCATTTTTCCTGCAGCCAGGTGAGCATCTTGAACGCGGCATCCAGGACGTGTACGTGCTGTCGGAGGAGGAAGGTCTGGTGCTGAGAGCCGTGGAGGCGTTCAACGACACCGAGGAGGTGAGGAGGGAGGGAGGGAGGGAGGGGGAGAGACTAAACATTCAGGTTTTACTACTTTAAGATAGCAGCTCTGACTGATTTAGCAACACTTGTGGTTGCCGTGGCAACAGCAGGTGAACAGAAGAGCAGCTGGTGTTTCGAACAACTCGGGTTGTTTTAATGAAGACGTAACTGCAGTCACTTCTACATTATTGCTTTTGACAAGTAATTGTGTTTATTAATGAATCAACAGTGAAAGTGATTAGTCACATTATTTAGAACAGTTTCATCTTCTGTGTTTAACAGAAAAAATAAATGTACATAAAAAAAAAACATATAAAACAAATTACGTTGTTCTAAGATCAAATAAATGGAGATCAGAAATTAAAAAGTCAATTGAAATAAAATAAAAATAGTAAAAAAAAATATGGTCTGCTGAGGTCACATATAACAGGAAGAAAGTAATCAATATGATCTAATAACGTACTGGGAGCCAGTGTGATGTGGACTGGACCGGTTCTGGTTGTGACTCAGCAGGACATGTCGGGTTAGCATTAGCAGGAAGCTAACACAGCTTTGATACAGCTACAGGCGAGCGAACATCGTAACTGATAAATGCTAGATCTGTCAGTCGACTCGTCATCGCAGCTTAAATGCATTTTGTTTCTGACACTCTGACCTGCTGACTCTCTTTGGAAAGTCTGAAACGTTGCTCTTCTCTCCGAGTTGTTGGGAGTGTGAAGGAATGAAGGGAGGGGCTGGCATCACTCTGTGCCGACTGTGTTTGCTCTCTTGTGCAATCAGAAAACCTGCAACTCCCTGCAGATCTTTGACACTCGGCTTGAAGTGAAAAGTCAGAAGGTGTGTCTCTGCTCTCGCTCTGGTCGAAAGTTTAAAGTCTTTTGCATGTGTGGCCACACCCAGCGGCGCTGATTAGTGTGGTCAGATGTTCTGCTGCCATGGAAACATACAATACAACGTCCCGACCAACCGTCCACAAGCAAAAGATATTCAGTTTACTGCCACAGAGGACTCCAGAAAATATCTACATTTAAGAAGCTGATGTTGGATTTTAGTTCTTAAAAATGACTCTAAACAATGAATTTTTCTGATCAACTAATCAATTAATTGACACTGGTTTGCGCGTTAACCAGACAAAGTTTCATTTGTAAAATAGTATTTCAGGGCTGGACTTCAGTTTGAGAGTTTGGTCAGTGTGTAACCTTCTTCTTCTGAAGTCTAGTCAGACGTGTTCCCGTCCTTCACTGCACCATCTCCCCTTCCTAACTGGCTAACCCATTCTACCCCGACTCTCTTCTCTCCCTTTTTTCCCCTCTGAACAACTCCTCACCGTCTCCTCATTATCACACAACCCTTTACGTTCTCCTCATCCTCCTTTTTTTTTTTTTTTTTTACATTTCCTGTGTTTATTTCCCTCTCAGTGCCTCTCTCCCGTCCCCTCTCCCTCTCCTCTCCTCCCCCCCTCACCGCTCCAATGCATCGCCACGTTAACCCTTCTCTCCGTCCTCCTCCTCTCTCTCCCCCGTTCTCTGTGCCAGCGCGAGGAGGAAGAGGAGGCGGAGGAGGAAGAAGAAGAGCTGCAGGAGAGGGCCAAGCGGTCGCGGAGGAGCGGCGTCCTCCGTCGCCCCGGAGACCGCTGGATGCTGCGGGGCCCCATCGAGTACGTCCCCCCCGCGACGGTGGAGGTGATGCTGAGACGTCAGGCCATCCCGCTGGACGAGAACGAGGGAATCTACGTGCGGGACATCAAGACTGGAAAGG
Source organism: Euthynnus affinis (assembly GCA_029490765.1). Classification (NCBI taxonomy): domain Eukaryota; kingdom Metazoa; phylum Chordata; class Actinopteri; order Scombriformes; family Scombridae; genus Euthynnus; species Euthynnus affinis. The sequence continues at coordinate 14,602,724 of CM055856.1, read as the reverse complement.
TACGAGTGACATTAAAGGACCAGACCACCACCGGTAACAACACATCTCCTTCAAGAAACAAACATCAGTTCACTTTCTCAAGAATAATAATAAGTGAGAATAATCAACTTGACTGTGACCTTTGAAAAACATAAAATTAGATTTCAGTTTTATATGAAGTGACATCATTTAACCCTTTCATTCATGGTGTCCGCTACAGTTGACAGATATCTGGAAGCCATCTTGAACCATTTAAGTTGTAGTCCCAAGTACCAGCTGTCGTCTACGTTTCCATCTGAATATCATTTTTGACTCTTTCTTTTATTTTATGACATTGAATCATAAATTCAAAATGGTGGATGGTAGAGGAAGTGCACCAATTAGCTCAGAAACTTCCATTCAATACTTTTCATTTGGTGGCCTGTCAATGGCGTCATACCTCCTCTACCAAAGAGTATAGTGCACAAGATGCATGCGTCGGCGCCGTGTTTGTCCGCTACAATGGCGTCTAGCAAAGAGTAACTTACACACATACAAGATAATACATGGGCTTTGTTGTGCTTGTTCCACACAAACTGTTAGAAATGGACTTTTATTCAGTTTGAAGCCACATTTTCATGATAAATTTAGCTGGTTTTTAACTTGATCTTTTAGCCGCAAGAAGGATTTTAGTCATTGGACGTCTGGATCTTAAGTTATCAGAGAAATAAACTGGGCAAACGTTAGCAGCAGCTCGGCTAACAGCCCCTCCAGGAAGTCCGCTGCTCGCCCAACATGGTGGAGAAACACTGATTTTTTTAGATGAAACTGTTTTATTCAGTGTTTTTACCTGTAATCAGCGGGTCCGTTTGGTTGTTTTTACTCTGTGACTTAATAATTCATTAACTCAGGTTTTCTTTTTGTTGTCTGAATGTGTTGTGATTCAAAATTAAATGAATGTTGTGTCACTTCCTGTCCCTCAGGTGCGTGCGGTGATCGGTCACACCTACATGCTGACTCAGGATGAGGAGCTGTGGCAGAAGGAGCTTCCTGCTAACGTCGAGGCGCTGCTGGCTTCTCCTCTAGACCCCCTGGCCGACCGCTCGGACCGGACCAGAACCGGTGAAAGCAGGCCGAGGGACAAGACCAAGGTGGTGTCCTATAGGGTCCCCCACAACGCTGCTGTCCAGGTGTACGACTACAGAGAGAAGAAGGCCAGGTAGGATTCAGGTTTTCTGTCCCGGGAGGCGGGTGGAGGTAAAACAATGAGCTGATGTTGGGGTTTTGTTGTGGTCTCGTCTTCAGGGTGGTATTTGGACCAGAGATGGTGATGCTGGGGCCCGACGAGCAGTTCACTGTGGTGTCGCTGTCTGGGGACAAACCCAAGAGGGCCAACGTCATCAAGGCCATCTGCCTCCTGCTGGGGCCCGACTTCTTCACTGACATCATCACCATCGAGACGGCCGACCACGCCCGACTGCAACTGCAGCTCTCCTACAACTGGTAACCAAACACACACTGAGGTTTGATCTGTCTGATTCTCATCATCATGCCATCTGAACCTCTTCTTCCTTTTCTCAGTCCAAGCTCTGCAAAACTAAACACTCTCCTCTGTCTGTTCTCCCTCAGATGCGTAAAAAAGCTAAATAACAGCTAAATTATTGGAGTAAATATGTCACTTTCTCATCCAAGTGAATGAGAAGATGGTCCAAACCGGTGCTGTGTACTTATGTGTATTTCATTTTATTTCATTTCGTTGTTTTATTTGTCTTCATTTCAAGTCTTCCACAGTCCCAAAACTTCATATCCACAGAGATACTAAAGTTGATTCCACTTTTGCTGCAGAAATCATGTTGTGTTCAGAAATATGGATCCTCAGAGGTCTTTGTTTGTCAAATATACACAAAACCACAGAGACACTTCAGCATGAAGACCACATGTGTGCTGCTGTATGGAGATTATTCCCTATCTTTATTCAAGAGCGTAGTATATAAATTTGAGAGCAAACTTTATTGATTTTACGTTCAAATTTTGTAATTTGTCCCTCAAAACCCTCCCTTCACACTCAAACAACCTCTGCTTGCGCTCAGATTTGAGATCCTTGACTTTGACTAACGCAAGGAGGCAGGCTCCATTTCATTGGTCAACCCAAAACCGGGCCTTCTATTGATTGGATGATTCTGACAGGGTGGTTGCTATGCTTGTTGCTACACAAAAAAAATCCGAGCGCAGTGGAGAAATCCGTGAGCAGAAACTTAGCGAGCGCGCAGAAGAAACCTGAGTGCGAGGAGAAGAGTTGAAGTTTGAGCGCGAGCAACATTGTATCCGAGTGCGAGCACACAGTTTGAGCACAAGCGGAGCAAAACTGAGCGCAAGCAGAGGCTGTTTGAGTGCGAGGGGAGGGTTTTGAGGGACAAATTACAAAATTTGAACGTAAAATCAATAAAGTTTGCTCTCAAATTTATATACTACGCTCTTGAATGAAGATAGGGAGTAATCTCCATACTGCTGCAGTTTATCAAAGATTTTATGTTCTATTTTGTTTTAAAATGTGTAAAATAAACACATAATAAACAAACAGTTTTGCAACGTTTCAACGTCATTTTGGTGAGAAACACAAAACGTCGACATCATTTTGTTTGTTTATAAGGAAACCTCTCCAGGACACCTTCAGTCACATCTGATGAGTCGAGTATTTGCCAAAAAGCAGAGAGCCTCGCTGAGCCGACAGTCTGCTCTGTCAGCTCCTTTACGTTTACACTAGTTTGTAATGTGTGAATGTTGAACATGATCCCTCTTCATCTCCTGTCAGGCACTTTGATGTGAAGTCTCCGGTAGACCCTGCTGCGGCAGCAGCTCTGTTTTCAGTTCCTGACTTTGTGGGAGACGCCTGTAAAGCCATCGCCTCCCGGGTCAGAGGAGCCGTCGCCTCCGTGCAGTTTGATGATTTCCACAAGGTTCATATTTCACTGTTTGCTCTTCATCAATGACGGTTACACTTAGTGAAAAGTGACTGTATTTTTATGCTCATGAGGTTTCTTTTGTCCGCAGAACTCCAACCGGATCATCTGCTCGGCTGTGTTTGGCTTCGATGAGAAGCTGGCGGTTCGTCCCAGCCTGCGCTTCAACCAGAACAACCTGATGATCAGCAGCGTGGACATCCAGTCTGTGGAGCCCGTCGATCAGAGGACACGGGACGCCCTGCAGAAGAGCGTCCAGCTGGCCATCGAGATCACCACCAACTCCCAGGAAGCCGCTGCACGGTCTGAAACACACAGTCACAAACATCTGGGCTTACTGGACTGTTAATGTCTGTGAAGGGTCATCAGATAACCATCAATATAAAAAAAGAAAGAATCAATTATCTTTTTTATCCCATAAAGAACCTGGCTGTCATACTTACTGTTGATGGTATCTGCAAGCCCTTCAAGGCACTATGAAACATTTTGGGAAAACCTCTTGTTAGCCATCTTCTCGAGTCGATAAGAAAATGGATCTAAATATCCTTTACAGACATGTTTAGCCCAGCCGACTGGCTAACGGGACCTAGCAGCCAACTTCTGAGATGCTGCGTGCAGTCCAACCTCTAGTGCTACAACCACAATGTCTCCTTTTTTGAATTTCTATTTCTACACTTTTTCAGTCAACAACACGTAACCCAGACACACTTTGAGTTACTGGAAGGTGGATAGCAGTCTCTCCCTGCTTGGCTAGAGTAATATCTTGTCTGTCTGCTGTTAAACTATCAAATCTACCGTAAACAGGCATGGTAGATAAAACAATTTAATGATCCTATTCAAACATTTTTAGTTGTGTTTCCAAAGAATTTACAGTTTATACTACCAGTAAATGCACATATTGAACAAAGACATCAAAATGTAATGAGTTGCTTCTTTGTGTTTGCAGGCACGAGGCGGAGCGTCTGGAGCAGGAGGCTCGGGGGAAGTTGGAGAGGCAGAGGATCACCGACCAGGCCGAGGCTGAGAGAGCCAGGAAGGAGCTGCTGGAGCTGGAGGCCCTGAGGTGAACACGATTTTACTGGTTTTACTGGAGAAACACCAGCAGGAATGTTTAGAGTAGCGATAAGAGAAGCTGCTATCAGGGAATTTTTGTCATTTTTGTGTTTAAATATTTGCTTGAACAATAAGTCATCTGATCATTTTATCTCCAGAGTACTACTATGAACAGTGGTGGAAAGTAACTAAGTACATTTACTCAAGTACTGTACTTAAGTACAATTTTGAGGTATTTGTACTTTTCTTGAGTATTTCCATGTGATGCTACTTTCTACATTTCAGAGGGAAATATTGTACTTTCTACTCCACTACATTTATTTGACAGCTTTAGTTACTTTTCAGATGCAGATTTGACACAATGGATAATATAACAAGCTTTTAAAATACAACACATTGTTAAAGATGAAACCAGTGGTTTCCAACCTTTTTGTCTTTTGACGTCTTACAAAAAGCAGTGTGTAGTCGGGGTCACATTTCACATGTCTATGAGTTGTTAACAGCTCCACCAAATAGTGATTTTTCCCTCTAAACTTCTCACATGCTTTCATTTCAATAAATGTTCAAATGATCCAATATTTCAGCAAAAATCAAAGATTAGAGAAAAAGTCCAAAAACTGAAAACAGATTTGTGTATCAGAACTTTGTTTTTTCTTCTTTCCTCTCCCATTAATCATCTCACGACCCCTCAGATTTATCTGCTGACCCTTTGGAGGGGCCCCAACCCTAGGTTGGGAACCAGTGGACTAAACTAGCTAACTGTATATAAAGTAGTGTAAACTAGCTCCACCTCCAGCAGCTACAACAGTAACATGCACACAGCAGCTTCACTCCTGAATCCTGCAGCTTGGTTCCACTCAGATCCAGCTCTCTCAGATGGGAGGGGTTGGACTTCAGAGCTGAGGCCAGAGAAGCACAGCTGATCTCTGACAAACTGCAGTCACCAAATGTGAATAAAGAATAAATTATGCAGATAATAACTAGCTCCACCTCCAGCAGCTACAACAGTAACGTGCTGCTCTAACAGTGATGCTTCAGTATTAATAATCTAATGATGTCATATATAATAATATATCAGTCAGAGGGACCAAACCACTACTTTTACTGCAATACTTACTACATCAAGCTCATAATTCTTATGTACTTTTACTGTAGGAGGATTTTTCATGCAGGACTTTTACTTGTAATGGAGTATTTTTACATTGCAAGTGGCTTCATAGGAAGTGAATCAGCCATGGTAAACCTGTGTGTGTGTTTCAGTGCTGCGGTGGAGAGCACAGGAGCTGCGAAGGCTGAGGCTCAGTCACGGGCAGAGGCGGCTCGTATTCAGGGTGAAGCGGCAGTCAACGAGGCCAAACTGAAAGCTGAGGCTCAGAGGATTGAAGCGGTACGTCAGGACTTCCTGTTTCCGTTCCTCAGTTTAATGCCGTGGAAATGAGTCAAAACACTTAACAGCATCCATGTGTCAAGTGTTTCTATAGACCACAGATACTGAGGTTGGGTAACACCATCAAGGATGTTCTGATTTTTATTTATAAATCATGCTTTGTAATCTTGTGATTGAAAAAAAATGTGATTGTGATTGTTTAGAAAAGATTTGACAGCTTTATTTTTGCACTGGGTGACACGTTCCTTCATTATGAACAAAGTCAAGACTTTATACTGAAACATGGTGCTGTTATTCGTCTTTGGAGACGTTTCTAAACAAACTAACGTGACCAAACTCTTCATGATGAAGGAACATGTGACTCAGAGCAGCGATGTGACTCACTGATGGGTTTCTAATCATTTTTGGAACAACCACGGAGGTCTACTGCAAATGTGTGAAGCGCAGTGAGGATCTTCGAGTGTTGACATATGACCTCACCTCCTTTTTTATGCAACTACATTTCTTTGCTACATATGAACAAACTTTATTCACAGGTGAATTGTTATATTTTACTAAACTCGTTATTTCTGAACTATTTTCACAAAAACTTAATATTGTAAACAAACAACTGTGTGTGTGTGTGTGCAGGAGGCGGAGCTTCAGCGGCTGTCAAAGGCTCGTGAGCAGGAGCTGGGCTACAAGAAGGAGATGGACCGTCTGGAGGTGGAGAAGCAGGAGCGTCTGGCTCAGATCGAGAGTCAACGCTTCAGTCAGCTGGTGGAGAGTTTGGGCAGCGACACACTGAAGGAGATGGCCAGAGCTGGGCCCGAGCTGCAGGTGCTGCACCGCTGCTGAGAACAATAGCTTTATTTAAACAGAGACAGGATTCACATTCAAGTTCTTGTTCTCTTCTCTTACCTGGTGAAGAAGTTTTAGCTGCACATGTATTCATTTAATCTTAAATTACTAAATCTGAGGCAGGATAGAGGTGTTCAAGAATATTTGCTCAAACCAGTCACTTGTAACTGTTACATCCATCTATTTAATGTATTTTTCAGTATTTCAGTTTCCCATTGGAGCTGAAATGATTAGTGTATTAATTCATTACTAGATTAACAGGAAACTAATTAGTAACCATATTTATAAGAGTAATATTTCAACTCATTTATCAAGCAAAATACAAAACATTTTCTGCTTTCAGCTTCTCAAATGCAGAAATACTTTGTTTCTCCATATTTGATTGTTGTAAATATAAAGTCGCATCAAATGGAAACACTCAAGTAAAGTACAAGTACCTCAACATTGTACACGCAATCACTCCTCAGTCTAACTGGTGTCTGTCTCCTCCAGGTTAAAATGCTGCAGGCTCTGGGGCTGAAGTCCACCCTCATCACAGACGGATCATCACCCATCAACCTGTTCACTACAGCTAATGGCCTGCTGGGGGCGCTGCCGGGCCAGGGCCAGGGCCAGGGCCAGGGTTAGGGCCAGGGCCAGGGCCAGGGCCAGGGCCAGGGTCAGGGCCAGGGCCAGGGTCAGTGAGAGTGAAGAAGAGGAACAGAGGGGGAAAATGTCCAAAAGTAAACCTCAACAGATGCTCAGTCACTTATCACCACTTATATTTCAGATTATATCTTTAGAACAGCACAAATCTTTTTACAATTCATATTTTTTTATTTTAAAGAAAAGTACTTAAGTCGTGATTCCAGCTTCTCAAATGTGAGTCTGGTTTCTTTCGTCTCTGTGACAGAAAACTGAATCTTTTTGAGTTGTGGACAAAACAAGACATTTGAGGATGTCATACTAACTACTATAACTGCATCAATCGATTAATCAATGATGAAAATAATCGTTCCACCCCTGCACTGAATGTACATCATCATCATCAACACAGAATTATTTCTCTTGTATGACAGATATTAAAATGAATTAATCACAATATTGACGCTATCTTATAATCACGGTCGATATGAGAAAGAAGGGTTGATAAGATTTTGAGTTTCTGAAATAATATCAAAGTTTAAAGTTGTATAAAAATCTATGAAGAGACTCAGAGAGAGAAATGTCTGTGAATGTGTAGAAAATATTTTCATTGTAGTTAAATATAAAAATGAAGCAGAAAACTGTGTTCAATTCTCAAAGTGCTCAAAGAAGAAACAGTTGCACGTTTTAAAATGATCATTTCACAAACTCAAACATCTTAATGACCCTTATTAAATCCCATAGAGCTCTTAGAAGTCTTTTACCTCCTTCCTGTCAACATTACTGTGATGACCTACACGTGGAAGCTCTGATACTTTTACAGATTTTAAAACTCTGACAAACTCAACTAAACTGACAAAAAGCACCTTAAATCTCTTCAGTTTACACTTTAATTATCTGTAGATCTTGTTTTCACTGACCTCCAGATGTTTGCGAGTTTAACCTGCACTTTAATCTCTTCAGAGGAAAATGAGATTCTGAGATTTACTTTTGGACAGACGACCGGCAGTGAAGACGTGTCTTATCTCTTTCTTTTGTGAAACAATCTGTGCTGCAAATGATGAAAATGTGCCTACAAACAGTCTTGTAACCTGACAGCCAAAGAATTCTGTGTCTGCTTTTTGCACTACGTCCACTAGAAATAGAAACAAAGTGTTCTGCTGATGTTTACATATATGCAACATTTCTGTTTCTGTGCAGTTGGAATAAAATAAAAAAGGGAGAGTGTGACTGCTGACCACGTCTTTGTCTTTGAACACCCTGATTGTTCTCATTTTCAGAACCATAAAAGCATTTTCTTATTTATCTTATTCAGTGTTTGCTGGATATATGTATTTTTGATAGCTGACACTATAATCTGAGTCGGTACTGTGCTTATAAACTGATACTGTGCAAAGGTTTTAAGCACTAAAAGTAAAATGAGGATGCTTTGTGTTAAAGGGTTATACTGTATCTCCCACACAGATCTGTCTATATTGATGTAAACCTACTCAAAGCTGAGACTTGGATACTTTAATTAAGTTAACATTATTTTATTTACAACAGAGCCTGAAGAACAAAATGTAATTGTCCGAGTACTTCCTGTCTGGACTGTATGTGTTCAGATTTTATCACCTTTGACTGCTTGATCACTGAGGTGAACCAGCTTGAGTCAGCATAAAAAGAAGAAACTTAAAGGAATGAGTCGTTGTTTCAGATGGAAAAAGTCAATTATCCATTGTGTCAAATCTTCATGTGAAAAGTAACTAAAGCTGTCAAATAAATGTAGTGGAGCAGAAAGTACAATATTTCCCTCTGAAATGTAGAAAGTAGCATCACATGGAAATACTCAAACTACAAGAACCTCAAAACTGGACTTAATTACAGTATTTGAATAAATGTACTTTGTTGCTTTTCAGCACTGGAAAATAGTCAAAATAAAACAAAACTTTTTACAACCCACATCAGACAAATACACACACACACACACACACACACACACACACACACACACACACGACGGGAGAGCAACAAACAGGAAGAGGAAGTAACGTTGAAACTATTCAGTCAGACTTTAACGTCGTCAGAGCAGAAGGAGGAAATCAGCAAGTATGAGGCAGATGTTAAAAACTCTTCATGCAAATGTATATATATATATATATATGTAGCTGTAGATAACACACACACACACACACACACACGACTTCCAGTAAAGAAGAAGGTGGGAGGAGCACTAAAAGTGAAACTATTCAGTCAGACTTCATTTTCACGTCGACAAAGCAGAAGAAAGAAAACAGTCTGAGGCAGGGTGAGTGTTAATATTACTGCTGCAAATAATGATTATTGTTATTATTGATCAATCTGCTGATTATTTTTCAGATTAACTGTTTAATTGTTTAAACTGTGTCACAAAAATATGAAATCACAGTGTTGAGGTCTTCAAACGTTGTTTCTTGTTTTTCATTTCCTGGTTTCTGCGTCGATGTAACACGGCTTCAAACAGACTTTAATCCAGGTTAAGTAACTGAGTTTTATTTACATAATTTATTCTTTATTCAGATTTAGGTTCTGCAGTTTGTCAGAGATCAGTTGTGCTTCTCTGGTCACAGCTCTGAAGTCCAACCCCTCCCATCTGAGAGACCTGGATTTGAGAGACAACAACCTGCGGGATTCAGACATGAAGCTCCTGTGTGATCTTAAAAAGAGTCCATACTGTAGACTGGAGAATCTGAGGTCAGTATTTTCAGCAGTATTGTATTAAAAACAGGTAGTATCAAAGCAAAGATCCAGTATTTCCTGGTGAACCTCCAGCCTTCTCAGTGGCTGCTTTCCTTAGTGAAGCTGTGAGAGGACACCAATCAGATCAGCCAGAATCTTGTTTTGATCATGTGTTTGAGTTGATGTGAAGACGACTGTTGTGTTGATGTCTTCAGAAAATAAAGCTAGATTACAGCCAACAGCCTTACTAGAGACAGTGGTCCTCATCATCAAACTGTTGTACCATCAAATAGCTGAGAGCTCTGAGTGATTGTCATGTAATGATTAAACAACAGAAAAGATCTCCAGAGCCCACAGACACTTTGTAGCTTTTAAACTTTTGTAACAGTCAGCTTTCTCCAAATCCAACCACATCCATCACTTCCAGACTGAACTGTTGCAACAGCATCCTCTATATTACAACCTTCAAAATTTCCAATAAACTCCAATATATCCAGAATTCTGCCGCGCATCTACTTACCCACACCTGTACTGGCGACCACCTACAAAACCCACAAAACCTCTGCTGGCTCTCTGTCCCCTCAGCAGTTTATTTCCTCTCTGTACTCCAGTGAAAAATGTAAAATTAGTAAACAGACTTGATACCAAACGTCTGTGTAGGTCCGTGAGCTTGGAGCTCAGTGTGTTCACTCCAACATGTTAACATGAGAGCTGAAAGGAAGCAGCTACGCTGCACAGCTGTTCCACTTCTGGTCTGAACAGGACTGAAGTCCCTGCTGCTCTTTATACTGGATGTGCTGCATCACTGACTGACAGCTGATGAAGTGAGTCTCACTTAACACTGATTTATGACCTCTGTTGTTTCTTCTTCTCTCATCAGATGGTGATGATCTCTGTCAGTGTGAGTGAACATCCAGGAGTGTGTTGAGAGAGGATCAGCTGGATCCTGATGATCCTGGACCAGAATCTGGATCTGGATCTTCACTTTAATCTCTTAACTGACAACAGTTATCTCTGTTTTTTGTTGAAGCTAGCACTTTACAGATTTGTTGTGCATGATCTGTTTGATGCAGAAAAGATTAAAAAAAAACAGGTGTAATAAGTCAGACTGTGACTCTGGGCCCATATTTATCAGGGCGTCTTAGAATCACACTGAGAGTTAACAAGGCCTAAAACTAATTTATGAAGCAGAAGAGAATTTACTGTGACTTTGAGCAAAAGGATTACTTCTTGGAGAGAGTGAGACGTTTCTGCTTTAACACAGTCAGAGCAGCAAAGTAGAAATAATGATGACGTGTTGTAGTTCTTTAAATGTAGCCTATATGTTAATTAAAATAACAGGTAATTAGACTCAATTGTATGAAATGATCTTGGTTCAACCACATGGTTTCACAGCCTGTAATAATGCTGCATCTGGCACATATTTCATAGACAAATATTGCAAACCCTCCATGAAGAACATCTTCTCTTCCTCTGTCCAATTCCTCTTTCAACTCCACACAACTTCTTCTCTTCTCTATATGAAGTTAAATACACTGTAACATTAGAGACATATAATAAGATGCATTCTTCTCTCTCAAATATCAGACTGTAGATCTGCTGTTATTTCAAGTATCTTATAACCCAATAAAATAATTTACCTGTTGTAAAGAAGTTGAGATATCCTTCATTATGCAGCTGACATGATCGGGCAGATTGAGTGATTTGGGTGCTATAGGCAAACTCAGTCATAGGGCCTCCTTCACACTTCATTTTCATCCTTTTTCTAATTGAGAATGTTGGTAGACAAAGCATGGTTCAACAATAAGGCTTGCCTGATTGCCCGAGGCAAGTCAAGCCCCACATCAGGCTAAAAATCTAGCAACTCACTTCCCGACCCAGCAGTGGTTTAACAAAAATAGTGAAGAAAAAAAAAAAAAAAAAGTAATTTGTTTTGATCATCGTCGTATCATAAATTATTTTCTCGTTCTCTGGCACACAGCATATCTCCCTCCCATTGCACAGAGAATATTGGCACGTGCTGTTGGGTGTGAGTATGCTAGTAGTGTGATGCATGAAACAAACTTACCTCATGATGTGAGTAATGTCAAATACAGGAATCAGTGGACCGTGTAATTTTTCACAGCCATAAATACACTTGAGAACAAGAAACATTAAAAGACAGAAATCAGGAAGCTTGGAGGGCAAGAAATGTTTCTAAAATGTATTTGACATCAGGTTAGGTAGTCTAAAAGAATCAAAAGAATGTGTTGCTTCATATCTATGACACTCTAAGTCCTTCTTCTGTTTCATTTACTTAAATAAATATTCAACATGACAATTAACTGTAGTCTTCGTTGTTATTTGATAACTGCTGATAAATAAAATTATTTGTACAGGACCAAGTAAAAATTTAGTTTGGCCAAGTAGATCTGTGACGCATTTGCCCGACTGGCTAAGTGGAAAAAAACATTAATGTTGAACCCTGAAAGTTTAAACATTTAATACCACACTAAACTTAGTATGTTAACAGTGATAAGCCTGCATTAAAAAATATACATAGGTAAAAGTGAAGATGTGGACCCGGTCAAATGTGGACCCGTGAAATCACCCCTTTTTGCATTTTCACAAATAGAATAAAGATTTCACAAATCAGAAATTGTGTTACACTTGTGATACACTTTATAGTCTCCATGATAATCTAGTCCAGGTTTGACAGTTCTAAGTATAGTAGTTTTTGATGTGGACCTGGTCTAATGTTGTCTGGATGACAAAAAAGTCAAAATATTAAGTTCATGAATTAGCTCGAAAATGACTGAACAACGCCATCTACAGGCGTTATGCCACTTTTAAGGTGGTCCGGAAAATTTGAAATCGGATGCCAACTTCAGCCTCGTCAGGAGGTGGGAGGAGCACTAAAAGTGAAACTATTCAGTCAGACTCCATTTGAACGTCGTCAGAGCAGAAGGAGGAAAACAGCAGCTCTGAGGCAGGGTGAGTGTTAATATTAGGACTGCACATAATGATCACTGTTATTATTGGTCAATCTGCTGCTTATTTTCAGATTATCTGTTTAATTGTTTAAACTGCGTCAGAAAAATATGAAATCACAGTATTGAGGTCTTCAAACATTGTTTCCTGTTTTTCATTTCCTGGTTTCTCACAATAACGCAACACGGCACCAACTTTTTTTTAATTCAGTCACTGACTTTTTTGTTGTTTGAGCTCTGACAGCATTATTTCTTCATTTATAGTTTTAATTTTGTGGAAAGAGTGCTTGATTTCTGTTCTGGAATGTTTATTAGTTGCTTCAAACAGATTGTAATCCAGGTTAAGTAGCAGATTGTTTAGTTTGTTTTCTAGACATGAACAAGTTAAGCTGACAGTCCAGCATCAGGCAGCAGTGCCTTTAGTTTAAATGTTACTAAATAAAATGTTATATAGAAATATGTTTTTATCATTTGGTATTTTAACAGCACACATGTCAAACTTTGTGTTCTCAAACATGGAGATGTTAAAAACTCTTCATGAAAATATATCTAGTTTATAGCTGTAGATAACACACACACACACACACACACACACACACACACACACACACACACACAGAAACGCCTACGTGACTCCAGTAAAGAAGAAGGGTGAGGTAGGGAGTAAAGGTGAAAGTCTACTGATCATTTTTGCTGCATTTTGTACAAGCTGAAGACGTGACAGGTCAGCTCGGCTAAGGCAGGTGAAAAGCCAGTTACAGTAATCTAGACGGGAGAAGATGAAAGCATGGATGACATGTTCTAGGTTAGAGGTAGGGAGTAAAGGTGAAAGTCTGCTGATTATTTTTATGATTAACTGTTTAATTGTTTAAACTGTGTCATAAAAATATGAAATCACAGTGTTGAGGTCTTCAAACGTTGTTTCTTGTTTTTCATTTCCTGGTTTCTGCGTCCTCACAGTGATGTAACACGGCACCATGGACGGCACAGCTGTTAAAAGCTTGTTTAACTTAATGTTCATATTTTGTTCACCTGTTGCTCATAGCCTTCTTGTTTTTGTGCTACAAACATATAATGACGTTATCCAGCTAACTTAGTGCATTTACCCAAACTCAATTCAATTTAGTTTAATCAATTAAACAATTAATCAGAAAAATAATCCAGAGTAGGCTTCTTAAGGAGGGTTTAATTACAGCTACTTTAAAGGACTGCGCTACATATCCAGTTATCAAAGACATATTGATTAGATTTAGTAGGGAGGTGCTAATTAAGGGTAAAACATCCTTAAACAGTTTAGTTGGGATCTAAGAGACAATTAGAAGGTTTGGATGAAGAAATCATAGAAGTTAATTCAGGAAGGTCAATCTGAGAGAAACAGTCCAAACTTAAATCAGGTTTTGTGGCTGTTTCTAGGGAACTTGATAAATCTGCCTGTTGAGAGGAGAGACTGTTGAATTTTATCTCTAATTGTTAGAATTTTATCATTAAAGAAGCTCAACAGAGTTCTGACTCTTTGTCAGCCTGGCCAAGGTGCTGAAAAGAAACCTAGGGCTGTTTTTATTTTCCTCAATTAATGCTGAGTAATAGACGGCTCTGGCATTACAGACTGATATATGTGTTAGTTACTATAGTAACCTCCAACTAAGACTGTTAAATATATTATTGCTGATAAAGAACAAAATAATGATATCTAAAATAGATTTTAATTCTTTTCTGTTTATATATATTGAGGTGAGGGATTGAACAGGAAGTGTGACAGTTGTTGCTGTCAGAGGAACATCTGTGACGCAGTCTGAGTTTTACAGTATTATGATCATTATTTCACTGTCAGAGGGTCGAGTTTAGTCTCCCTGTGCATTTATCTGTTTGACTTCATCTGTTGATGCAGAACATGTTTACTGGAAAACAATAGTTCAATGAGGAAGTCTTCAAGTCTGTGTTTGTAACACACAGGGAGTACACTAGTGGTCACACACACACACAACTTTGAGTGAAGAAGAGTGGAGGAGCAAACAGGAAGGAAGTAAAGGTGAAAGTCTGTTCTTCAGACTCCATTTTAAGTCGGCAGAGCAGAAGGAGGAAAACAGCAAGCGTGAGGCAGAGTGAGTGTTAATATTAAGGTTGCAAATATTGATTACTGTCTTTATTGATCAAGCTACTGGTTATTTTTCAGATTAATAATTTAGTTGATTAAACTGTGTCAGAAAATATAAAATAACAGTGTTGAGGTCTTCAAACGTTGTTTCCTTTGTTCTCTTCCTGGTTTGTGCGTCCTCACAGTGATGTAACGTGACTCACTGCTGCAGTTAAAATAGAGAGAAGTCACAGTTAAGAACCACACAGATGTTTATCTGAAGTCTGTTTGTTGGATTGAAACCAGAGTCAAAGTTTCTCTTTGTGATGCTGGAAAACACACATGGTTGTAGTTAAAGTCATGTAAACTAATAAGAAGCTACTAAGTTGAGAGGAAGGACTGGGTTTATTATACTGTGTGTGTGTGTGTCTCCAGTGTTACTGGTTTACCTCTCAGACTCCAGAAGATGAAGAATTCAGAGGAAGAGGAGGACGGAGCAGAGTCTGTGATATCCAGCTGTCTGTCTATGAAGAGCGACTGGTCCAACCATCATCCTCCAGACTTCAGTAATGAACCTGGACCCTCAGACACAAAGTAAGAGACTGTTTCTACTGTCAACTGACCTGAAGATGATTCAGTTTTGTTAATGTCATTAGATAACCTACATTATAACACTGTTCTTTTAGAATTGTTTTTTTTTTATTCACTGATGTTTTTATTGTTTAAGCAGCATTATTTCTTCTTCTATTGCTTTAATTTTGTGGAAAGAGTGCCTGACTGCTGTTCTGAAATGTTTATTAGTTGCTTCAAACAGATTGTAATCCAGGTTAAGTAGCAGATTGTTTAGTTTGTTTTCTAGACATGAACAAGTTAAGCTGACAGTCCAGCATCAGGCAGCAGTGCCTTTAGTTTAAATGTTACTAAATAAAATGTTATATAGAAATATGTTTTTATCATTTGGTATTTTAACAGCACACATGTCAAACTTTGTGTTCTCAAACATGGAGATGTTAAAAACTCTTCATGAAAATATATCCAGTTTGCAGCTGTAGATAAAATGTAGAAGGAGAGATGTTGTCATCATTAAATCATGACCCTGTGGCATGATACATCTGCTTTTTACAAGAACTAATGTTGGGGCTTGGTTGCAAGTTTGGCTATCAGAAGTAATTAATGATTATCAAAGATAATTATTAATGATTAAAATCAATAAAATTATTAATAAGAATTAATAATAACAGGGCGCCACCCTGGAGTCAGGGAACAGGATAGCCAATTCAGTCTCAAGGTAACTAATCTATGAATTTGGAGATTTTGATTAATAATTAACTTAATAACTATATAAAATCACCATATCAGTAGATAGTTATGGTTGAAGGATTTGGAGTTCTTTACAGAGCAGAGGTTGGCAAAACTCATTCTTGTGCAACATTAAAACAGACAACAGGTAGATCCAAAAGCATTTATTTAACAAAAGCATAAAACACACAATACTAATCTAGCTAAGTGTTTTGGGAAGACAATGGTAAGATGGCTGCAGTCACCTGGTGAATGAGCACACAGCATGCCAACAACTTGGCTGATAAAGGGAACTACAGAGATGAAAGTCCAGACCATGTGGTGTCGTAAACCACATGTGATGCCTGAACCAAAGTTTGCAAAACCAGGTTTTAAACCTTATAACTGTGTAGTGCTCTATTAAAAGCCAGTTGGTGAATGCTAAAGAAGAGGTTAGTTACATGCAAGGCCTAGTTACTGGATGTAACCTGTGGTAAACATGCTAACAATAACCTAGCGGTGTAGCTATGCTGTAGCCTGACTGTAGACAACAAGGACATCACAACAACAGTTCAATGTATAACCTGAGCCAAATCAATACATGTGCTGTACATTGATTAAGTTAAACATTCTTGCTTAGCCGTGCTATGCTCCACTGTGTTGCTAGGCTATGCCCAGTTGTTACCAGTCCTTGAGGAAAAGAGATGCTTTGTGGCGTGCTGCTTCTTAGCCGGTGAATCCGTGGATGGGTCAGGCTGAGAAGGCTTTGGCTCTGAAGCTGCAGATGCAGGCGTTGCTGGGGAGAAAGCACTCCAGTTGTGCAGATGGTCCAGACCACTTCTTTGTTAGAGTTAGCAGCAAGCTAACCCTGTTCCATGGCTCCTGTCCTTGTTAAAACTAGCCAGCAGACTGGTGTGGTAGCTGCTGGCACATGGAAACTTGGTTTCTGAATCTTAGGCAGGCTCTCGCGTCTTCTGCCGTAAAGAAAAGTGTCTGCTGTGAGCAGGCCACACAAGAGAGCAGGAACTGCTCCAGCAACTGCTGTGGGGGAGAAGAGCGAAGAGAGAGAGATAAGAGGGGAACCTCTGGTTTTGATAACCTGGATCCATGGGCTCAGGTTTCTTGGGGTCTTGAAACATGTGGCCCACATGCTGTCCCAACACTAATAATATGTGTAAAACTATTGTTGTTTCCACAGACAGAGAGCAGAGTCTGTGATATCCAGACTGTCTATGAAGAGCGACTGGTCCAACCATCATCCTCCAGTCTTCAGTAATGAACCTGGACCCTCAGACACAAAGTAAGAGACTGTTTCTACTGTAAACTGACCTGAAGATGATTCAGTTTTTAAATGTCATTAGATAACCTACATTATAACACTGTTCTTTTAGAATTGTTTTTTTTAAATTCACTGATGTTTTTATTGTTTAAGCAGCATTATTTCTTCTTCTATTGCTTTAATTTTGTGGAAAGAGTACCTGACTGCTGTTCTGAAATGTTTATTAGTTGCTTCAAACAGATTGTAATCCAGGTTAAGTAGCAGATTGTTTAGTTTGTTTTCTAGACATGAACAAGTTAAGCTGACAGTCCAGCATCAGGCAGCAGTGCCTTTAGTTTAAATGTTACTAAATAAAATGTTATATAGAAATATGTTTTTATCATTTGGTATTTTAGCAGCACACATGTCAAACTTTGTGTTCTCAAACATGGAGATGTTAAAAACTCTTCATGAAAATATATCCAGTTTATAACTGTAGATAAAATGCAGAAGGAGAGATGTTGTCATCATTAAATCATGACCCTGTGGCATGATACATCTGCTTTTTACAAGAACTAATAATATGTGTAAAACTATTGTTGTTTCCACAGACAGAGAGCAGAGTCTGTGATATCCAGCTGTCCGTCTATGAAGAGCGACTGGTCCAACCATCATCCTCCAGCCTTCAGTAATGAACCTGGACCCTCAGACACAAAGTAAGAGACTGTTTCTACTGTAAACTGACCTGAAGATGATTCAGTTTTTAAATGTCATTAGATAACCTACATTATAACAATATTCTTTTAGAATTGTTTTCTTAATTCACTAATGTTTTTGTTGTTTGAGCATTTACAGCATTATTTCTTCTTCTAAGCTGTAATTTTGTAGAAAGAGTGCCTGACTGCTGTTCTGAAATATGAATTAGTTGCTTCAACCAATAGTTGATGCAGTTAAATTGCAAAGCACAGATTGTTCTGTTTGCTTTCTAGAAACGCACATGAACCATAGTATACAGTATTACAATGAAAAACTATTAGATTTACACGCTACTTTAAAGTCAACATATATAAAATGAAACACTTTAACCGGCTGTGATTACATGCACTAGCACTTAATGTATCTTCAGATTGATTAACAAGTCAAAACAAATCAAAATAAATCAAAACAAACCCCTTTTACGTGTTATTAGCATTTCTATTGTACTAAACATGCGACCTCACTCATTAGCAACAGAGGGATGTTCCATGAAACCATCTAAAGAAAGCTGCGCTTACATGATATAGCCTGGCTTGAATTAACGTCATCTTTCACTTGAGGCTCAAGCCGTTCCACTAACGGAGTTTAGCTGCTTCTAGTCAACGCTAAGTCCAACCAGACTGGAATAAGCCTGAAGTGTTTGCGTGCATGGAGGACATCAGCAGCCACGAACAGTCGATTGTAGAAAAGCTGATACTATGTTGCAAAAAGGAGAGAAAACTAGAGCAGTGTTCATCTCAGCAGCAAAACAAACCTGCTGATTAAATTATATGGAGAATATAAAGGAGTTTTCACCAAAAAGGGCAAAGCGACTGCAATTAACAAGGTGAAGGAGATGACTGGGCACAAAACTGATGATAGATTAAATGTTTACTTGTAGGTGGGCAGTGATGGTCTAAAGGTTAGAGAAGCCAGTTTATAGAAGGATGAAGGTTCAATCCTGCATCTGACTTGATGAGTCTGTAGGTTGAAAGTGAAGAGCAGCACTTGTTCCTGTTCATGGTTTTATCTTTATTAGTTAATAAATGAGCATTCAGATCATGACTGGTTATATTATCACTAGGCAAGATAATATCAGATGGATATTTAAAATTATGATTTAAACAATTAAAGAGAACTTTCCAACATTATCATCCTCTCTGATGTCCATTTACAATCATCAGTGAAAGTTTAACATTAACTGTAAACTGGAGTAGGATATAAGTACAGTGGAAGCAGCTTATAATGATCACGTCTGTCCGGGTTAAATATCACTATAAGAAGATGATTATTATAACATTTTCTTTATTTGTCATGCAAGTACAGCTGTTTCAAATTCCGCGTGCACATTTATGAAGCGGTGAAATTTTCTTAAATCTTCCATTGTCATACGTTTCGGGGAGAATACGTTTGTCATGGAGAGAAAACGACTTTCTGTCTCCGTCATGATTTCAGTAAGTGTCAGGAGTAAAGTACAAAGAGATTTATGTGGTTTAAAACGTTTTCCATATGTTGTCATGTATGAAGAGACTCATGATGAATACTGCAGGCAGACTGCTTGTTTTCTGTAGGCGACTTATTCAAACAGCAGAAATGTTGTAAATGAATGATTTTGTCTCAGCTTTTTGATAAACAGCTGATCACTGTAACTGTGATCACTATAAACAGCTGATCACTGTAACTGTAATCACTATAAGCAGTTACCACTGTGTACATTTAAACACATCA
Source organism: Euthynnus affinis (assembly GCA_029490765.1). Lineage (NCBI taxonomy): Eukaryota > Metazoa > Chordata > Actinopteri > Scombriformes > Scombridae > Euthynnus > Euthynnus affinis. The sequence continues at coordinate 14,583,163 of CM055856.1, read as the reverse complement.
GAAGGTCATAGTTTGGACTTTATTTAATTTTCTTTTTGTCTTCACAGTTTGAACAAAATCAGTGAATGAATAAATAAATCATTTCAAAATAATGCTGGCACACTTTTATTTCTTAAATCATAAATGCTTTTAAATTAAAGGGTTGCGAGTGTGAAAAGACATGATGGAACCGTCTTTTGAAAGCGTGTTTCCATCCGTCAGACATTCTTTGGACAGGCAGCTGAGCTAAGCTCGACCATTAGCCTACCACGGAGCAGGCTAGTTCTGCTGACTAAGTTACCATGGTTACCATGGTTACTGAGCTGCAACTCATATAAAACACTTTGATGGAACTGAACTCTCACTTAAATTATCGAGGCTTATCGAAATAAGCCAGGCTATCCCGTTAGCCAGCTTCATGGAATACCCCCCAGGTCCGCTAGCCTAGCATCGCAGTGTATAGATGAACATCTCTATTTCAACACATTACTGCAAAACCAGTCGACTCTAACGTTACATGTCATAAAACTGATTCACAACACTCTTATCTCTTATACTGCGGTACATGCATGTGATTTTGAGGAATATTAACCCACCTTTATGTAAAAACAAAGAGGCAGAAAACTCGCGTTCAGCTCGACTGCAGGATTTATTCTGCAGTGTTTGCCTCTACAGGGTGTTAGGTAAACAAACAAACACAAAGCGCCCTCTAGTGACATGTCTAAGCATCACACTGACATGGTAACAAGTAGAGTACAATGAAATTTGGACTTAAATCACAATTTGACACGATAAAATGATGAACCGGAACATAGTCCAAATGACTTTTTAACATCGTTTTATGCCATTTTTAGATTCCTGTCTATCAACTCTTTACACTTTGCATATTTATGTCTGGTATACAGAACATTTCTTTAACCCTTTACACCAGCATCAGCAAATATATTTTTTGCCATTTGGCATCTTCACAGCACACATGTCAGACTTTGTGTTCTCAAACATGGAGATGTTAAAAACTCTTTCAGCAAATATATTCAGTTTGCAGCTGTAGATAAAATCTTTAGGACATGCAGAAGGAGAAATATTGTCATCATTAAATCATGATCCTGTGGCATGTTTCATAATACATCTGCTTTTTACAAGAACTAATAATATGTGTAAAACTATTGTTGTTTCCACAGATGGAGAGCAGAGTCTGTGATATCCAGCTGTCCGTCTATGAAGAGCGACTGGTCCAACCATCATCCTCCAGTCTTCAGTAATGAACCTGGACCCTCAGACACAAAGTAAGAGACTGTTTCTACTGTAAACTGACCTGAAGATGATTCAGTGAGACGGCTTCATTAAGGTTGTAGTGTAGATATGAAGGAAACACAGTGGGAAGAAATAATGAACTAGCTTCCATTCACCTGTAATCTAGAACAGATCTTCATGTACATAACCAGAGACAGAGACAGGGCTGCTATTGCTGTTTGATTTTCCAGTCTAACAATGTAAAGTAGTAGCAGGTAACCCAGGGTGATATTTACTAAGGATTTACTAACAAGTCACATTGTGTCTCCTTATTTACTAAAGGACTGCACCGCGGTTTAATGCAGGTAAAATGGAAGAAAACTGAGTGTTTGGTCTCCTGAAATACAGAATGTGTCTTAATGTGTTCCTGTTCAAAGGCCCTGATAGTCTTCAGTCACCAATCAGGCAGAACCTCAGTGCCTTGTCCTCATTTTCTTGGTGTCATTTTTCACCAACATGAGTTTTGAAGTACATGTTCAGACGCTAACTTGATCACGTGTCTTTCACCTGCGAAACAGCCAAACTGATGTTAATACATGTTTTTATTTCATCATGTTTGGACTACTGTTACTTTCTTTTTTACCTGCCTTATTCTTCCATACACAGCTTACAAACTGTCCAGAATGCTGCTGCTAGGCTTTTAACATGATCTGACAGATGGTCACCTATAACTCCTATTTTACCTCACTGCACTGGCTTTCAGTTCATTTTAGAATTCATTTTCAAATGTTGGTGCTCACTTATAGAGCCCTACATGGCTCCACAGTGCATTATGGGCCTTCTGCACCCCCACACCACCTCTAAGTGTACCTCATACATTTTAAGACCCAGGGAGATCCTGTTTCCAGTCAGCAGCAACTAAACTTTGGAAAAGTCAACAAGCTTAAGGTCCTTGGATACTGTAGACTCTTAAAAAGCAGCTAAAAACCATCTGTTCAGACAGGCATATGGATAGTATGTGTTATTTTATATTTTAATCTGTTCTCCTTATATATTTATCTGGTGTCTTTGTTTTTATTTATTCTCATTTGATTTTATTTCTTTGACTGTGAAGCACTTTGTGACTGGTGTTTGTAAAAGGCACTTTGAACTCTGTCGTAATGAAAAAAGTAAATAAAGACAAAAGAAAACATGTATTCATATTTAGTGAGCCATTACCTCTGAAGTGTCTAAGCAGTAAAACAGTGAAAACTATCCCCTCATCAGTGTCTATACCAATAATTCTGGAGTTAGCACGATAAGATTTACAATTTAATGTCATTAAGACATAAGAGTGTGCTTATAACAACATTGTAGGATTTGCACATAAAGCCTTTAAACAATGAATAAATCAGCTGAACTTTATACACATTTGACCCTTTGCAGAGTAGGCTAAAGTAAAAGAAGATATCAATGTCAAAATAAGACAAATCATATAAAATAAATATATCAGTCAGTCAGTCAGGACAAACAGTGTTTGTTACCAAAAGTAGGCGGTATAGTCAGCCATCACAGGGCAACTGTTAACTGGACAACATTATATAAACACTCTGCCTCACTATAAATTGCTCATGATATTAACCATTTGTCCTTATCTTCTGCATGTATCATATGAGACTTATAGCAGAATATGAAATGTAAGATAGGAAACTGTCCTTGGAGTGTTTCATCTTAGTTGCAGCTGCTGGAGGGTCTCATTATGTAACATGTCTGCTTTCAAAAAGGGCATCAGCTTCAGTGGAGGTGTTGAACTCATGTCTGGTTCCATTGATGATCACCTGGAGCTTAGCAGGGAAAAGCAGCATTTCATTCTGCTGCACAACTGCTGTTTGGCCTCCACTAATGTCATGAGTCATAAAGAATGTGTTCATGTCCACAGAGAGAGGAAGAGGAGGGGTGTTTCTGTAGAGGAGCAGCTGTCCTGCTGTTCTTTGTGTCAGAACATCCTGAAGGAACCAGTCTCTACCAGCTGTGGACACTGGTTCTGCAGACAGTGCATCACCTCATACTGGGACCAGTCTGCTCCATCAGGAGACTCCTCCTGTCCCCAGTGTGGAAAAAGATCCAGAACAAGACCTGGACTGCAGACAGACAGTCAGACCGGCACTGTACAAGGTAAGACTGGAGATCTGTCTGCTGATGTCATCATCTCTGAAAACAGGACAGTACTACTATATCAGAATGAAAATTAACACAGTGAGGCATATTTCTTATTAATCATACATTTTCCCTTTTCTTTCAGCAGAAAGTGGCCTGCAAAAGGTTTTAGATGAACATAAGATCAGTCTGAGGGAGAGATCGGAATGTGTGACTGAAGGAACTGATGAAGCAGGAAATGAAACCCTCTTTAACAGGATCTACACTGAGCTCTACATCACAGAGGGACAGAGTGAAGACGTTAATACCCAACATGAGGTGAGGCAGCTTGAGAGAGCTTCCAAGATGGAGACCCTCCATGAAACTCCAATCAAGTGCTGTGACATCTTTAAAGTCTTACCCAACCAACAGAAACACGTCATTAAAGTTGTTCTGACAAACGGCGTCGCTGGCGTTGGAAAAACCTTCTCAGTGCAGAAGTTCACTCTGGACTGGGCAGAGGGCTCGGAAAACCAAGATGTCAGTCTGGTGATCCTGCTTTCATTCAGGGAGCTGAACTTGATCAAAGATGAGCAGTACAGTCTCCTCACGCTGATCCATGAATTCCATCCAACATTACAGAAGGTCACAGCAGAGAAGCTCGCTGACTGGAAAGTTTTGTTCATCTTTGACGGCCTGGATGAAAGCAGACTTTCACTGGATTTCAACAACAGGAAGTTTGTGTCTGATGTCACACAGAAGTCATCAGTCAATGTGCTGTTGACAAACCTCATCAAGGGGAATCTGCTTCCTTTGGCCCTCATCTGGATAACTTCTCGACCCGCAGCAGCCAATCAGATCCCTCGTACATGTGTAAACAGGGTAACAGAAGTACGAGGCTTCACTGATGCCCAGAAGGAGGAGTACTTCAGGAAGAGATTCAGTGATGAAAAGCGGTCCAACAGAATCATTAAACACATCAATACATCCAGGAGCCTCCACATCATGTGTCACATCCCAGTCTTCTGCTGGATCATTGCTACAGTTCTGGAGCACATGTTGACTACAGACCAGAAAGGAGAGCTGCCCAAGACCCTGACTGACCTGTACTCTCTCTTCCTGCTGGTTCAGACACAGAGGAAGAAGCAAAAGTACAGTGAAGGACATAAGAAGAATCAACAGGAGCTGACGGAGGATGACATGGAACTTCTTCTGAAGCTGGGGAGGCTGGCGTTTGAACATCTGGAGAAAGGAAACATCATGTTCTACCAAGAAGACCTGGAGCAGTGTGGTCTTGATGTCACAGAGGCCTCAGTGTTATCAGGATTTTGTACACAGATCTTCAAAAAAGAAAATGTGAGATTCCAGAAAACAGTCTACTGCTTTGTTCATCTGAGCGTTCAGGAGTTTCTGGCTGCAGTCTACATGTACCACTGTTACACCAGCAGGAACACAAAGGTACTGGAGGACTTCCTGGGAAAACACCACAGTTACTCATCTCTGGATGACTTCCTGATGGGAGCCATGGAGAAATCTCTCAAAAGTAAAAATGGCCACCTGGACTTGTTTGTTCGCTTCCTTCATGGCCTCTCTCTGGAGTCCAACCAGAGTCCCTTAGGAAGCCTTCTGGGCTGGAGACAGAACAGTCCAGAAACCATCCCGAGAGTCATCAACAACCTGAAGAAGATGAACATGTACACAGTCTCTCCTGACAGAAGCATCAACATCTTCCACTGTCTGATGGAGATGAAGGACCTCTCAGTACATCAGGAGATCCAAGAGTTCCTGAAGTCAGAGAATAGATCAAAGAAGAAACTCTCTGAGATTCACTGTTCAGCTCTGGCCTACATGCTGCAGATGTCAGAGGAGGTTCTGGATGAGTTGGACCTGAACAAGTACAACACATCAGAGGAGGGAAAACGGAGACTAATCCCAGCTGTGAGGAACTGCAGAAAGGCTCGGTAAGTCCAGATGTGATTATCATTATAAATCCACACAGATCAATAGTTTAGTTCTTCAAATATAAATTATATAAAATTCTCATTATTGTTAAAATAATGCTCTACTTGTTTATAGCCAAAATAATATGTCAGTTATATTTAGTCACAGATGTTCTTGAGCTGTTTCAAATGTTGTGAGTGGAAATAATGTTGATCTTTCAATTGGTTGTGTTTATAGCTGTTAACTTAATGAACACAGTTATTCTATTTATTTCTAGTAATTATCAGATTTTACAGCTGTTTCTTCTATTTATCTTCCCTTGGGTGATGGAGGCATCATTCAAACCTGGTAAACAAATGAAGGATTTTAGAGATTGTGGTTGAGGTTTTATTACCGCAGCATTTTATCACAATGTATATCAGTATTCTACAGTTATCAGTGAATGCAGTTATTATTACATTATACACTACATTATTACAGTACGTTGTGTAAATAATAGTTTAAAACTAGAAAATATCTGTGGCAGAAATGTTGAAAGTGACCCGGGCTGGTGTTGGTGGGTCATGTGTGAGGGAGCCCCAGCAGCTGATGGGGAACACTCATCCAGGAGGAGCCGATGGTATTTGTGTCATTGATGCTCTGTTATGATTTCAGGCAGCGGTATGGCCGTTAATTATTAGTGCTGATCAATAATTACACTTTGTGTGTGTAGCACATGTATCACTGATACACACTATTAAAGCTACCGGACTAGTTCTAGGTTCTAATGGAGTGGGGTAACAAACAAATTGAGTCAGAGAACAGATACTTTAAATGCAAAAGCCGGCACTTTACTGACAATAGAAAAACCTTTTTCATCAGTTAGAGATATTTTAGTTCAAATAACACACCTTAGTTAAATAATAATAATAATAATAATAATAATAATAATAATAATAATAATAATAATAATAATAAAGTTTATTTGTATAGCACCTGTGCTTCACATAAAGGAAATAAAATAAAAATAGAATAAAAGATAAAAAATAGAAACAAATTAAGTAACAAAAATATGTTTACATATAAAAACACATACATTGATAGATAAACAAATAGTAAAACATCAATTGGTCAAAAATAAGAATACAAACGCCTTCAAATGGATTAAAATGCTATAAAAAGGCTCGGTTAAAAAGATATGTTTTTAGGTGTTGTTTAAAGCTTTCAAGAGAGAGACTGCTTCTCTAATGTCTTTTGGTGTTCCACAGTTTGGAAGCGTAATTAAAAAACGCAGCATCTCCAGTTTTCTTCTGGTGAGGTCTTTGGATCTCTGGCGGTCCTGCGGAGGATGATCTGAGGGTTCGTGAGGGTGCAGATGGAGTCAAGGAGTCTCTGATGTAGCTTGGCCTTGATCCATTAAGTGTTTTGTAGACTAGTAACAGGACTTTGAAGTCAATTCTGTAGGACACGGGGAGCCAGTGTAGTCTCGCCAAAACTGGAGTGATATGTTGTGTTTTTTTAGTTTTTGTCAATAGTCTGGCTGCAGAGTTTTGAACGAGTTGTAGTTTTCCAATTGACCCTTTAGGAAGCCCTGTTAAAAGTGAACTACAGTAGTCTAGTCTGCTGGAGATAAAAGCATGAGTTAGTTTTTCAGCATCTTGTTGAGTCAGGAATGGTCGTACTTTGGCAATATTTCTGAGGTAAAAGATGCTGTTTTAGTCACTTTGTTTATGTGGGATTTGAAACTTCAATCAGAATCTGAAATAACTCCTCGGCTTGTTACCTCAGATTTGACAAAGGGAGCCAGGTTGTCAAGTCTTTGAAAGATTTCATCCCTTTTTGCTTTTGGGTCAATTAATAAGATTTCAGTTTTCTCTTCATTTAGTTTCAGAAAGTTATCACTCATCGATTTATTGATTGCAGACAGGCAGAGAGTTTAGAGCAAGTGGATCGCTTGGTTCTACAGATATATACAGTTGAGTATCGTCGGCATGGAAACTAACATCATGTTCTCTGCTGACATCACCTAGTGGAAGCATATCTAGTGAGAACAGCAGAGGGCCGAGGCAGCTCCCCTGTGCAACACCAGAAGTTGTGTCATATTCTTGTGACACATGTTCCCCAAGACTAATGAAGGATTTCCTTCCTGTGACGTCCTAAAGCAGTTTAAAACACAGTCTGAGAGACCGACCCAGTTTTCAAGGCGGTTTATAAGGATTTTGTGGTGGATTGTATCAAATGCTGCACTCAGATCAAGAAGAACTAAAACAGATACCTTATTGGCATCAGTGCTTATTCTTAGATGGTTGACCTAGTTTAGTTAGAATAGCTATCTTAGACCGGTCTATAACTAACTTATTTGAGGTTAAGTTATTTTAGTTCAATTATCTTCCTGAGTTAACTCTTTTTTTCCTTCTCATAAATGAGAGAATAACCACATGTCTTTCTGAATTAAATTGAAATGAAACACTCGTGAATCAAATCACAATAACGACAGTTATGAAAATAAAATACAAAAGTTGTTTTTATGTGTTTATTTATATGACAATCTGCAAGAAAAGAAGCTAGAAGACCTCAGCGTACAGATGAAGCAGAACTGTGCCGTGATAGCTATCCTCACTAAGGCATCTGAGTTCAATGCTATGGAGGTGAAGGACTGTAAAACTAGGGTGACCATTTCCATACCACCAAAAAGAAGGACATTATGCAGCATATCAATAAATTACTACGGTGTAAATAGGACTCTGGTATACTCTCATTTACAATACAATTTTGTGTGGTTTAAAGATGATGTTTGTGTAGCTGAATAGAAAAAAATATTAATAAAAAGTCAAAAAGTGTTTGTTCACAGTATTTGTATTTATTCAATACATTGTTGTGTTCAAAAACTGACCACAGAGATGAATCTGTTAAAGTGCAGAGTGCCACAAAGCAAAACATGTAACTTAGGGACTTAAATGTAAAAAACTAGTAACAGGTAACATACATAATATAAACATGCTTTAAAAAAAAGAAGAAGCCTAAATAACCTTTCATGTAAACAACAAAGGAGATTGTAAAAAAACAAAAACCCATCTGCATCAGCAGTCTACACTTCTGTACTACTGGTGATGCTTTACAGCATGGTAAAGCTTGCACAGCTCAGCAGTGGTTATTTTATCATCCAGGAGCAACGAAGCTTCACGTTTCCTCATTGATGAGGTACCTGCCGCACGTTTATTGCTTTTATGTTTCTCCGTACCCGTGTGCCGTTCAGTTGCAGCTCCCCCCTGACTGCTTACGTCAACATCGCATCGACAAAGTGTGCAGAAGCCATGAAATGAGTCTCGACTGCTTTTCGTCATAAACTCGTGCTCTTTTATCCTTTCTGAATTAAACGAGGTCTCACGTTTCGGCATGATGCTAACTTTCTGTCATTGTCATATGACGTAGCAGCACATGGAACCTTGTTTATGTTTTTAACCAATGATATAGCAGATATTTATCTGACACCACTCTTAGCCAATCATGTGTTAGACCAGATATGTTACGGCATTGGAGCAAAGAGTAATAAGCCAAGTGCCTTAAAAAGGAGAACAAACACGTGTCCGGCTTAAAGCTGCGCCTGTCTAACACTAAGGTATCCAAAGATGTGTCACTCTATTGGATAAACGCATAACTGAAAAGGTATGTGGGGGGATGTTTACAGAGGAAGTACTACCCGTCTTTTCACAGTAAAAGAAAAAACAACAACCTCTTTTTCACTTTTGTCTTTATAACATGTCCATGTTGTTTGCTGCGAGGTTAACCAGCGAATGAACGTTTTGAAAGCCCCTTTATCTTTTATTTCTTTGAATACGAGGGGTCTCAAGGACAATGTGAAAAGAAAAGCTATTTTTTTATACTGCAAAGGACAAAAAGCTCATTGTGTGTTCCTGCCGAAACGCATTCATGTGCCTCTGACGCCACCTTCTGGACGAGTCAGTGGGGAGACAAGGTGCTGTTCAGTCATGCTTCCAACAAACTGCAGGTGTTGCATCTGTTTTAATAGATGTCCTGGAAACGTAATGACATATAAAGCTGATGAAAATGGTCATTGGTTGGCAGTTGTTTGAAACATTGAAGGTTCGTTTGTTATTCTAATGAACATTTATGGCTATAGTACCCTCAGTTTAAATAAGCTTATGTTATCAGAAATCTCTGATATTGTGACTGAAATCAGAAATGTTTACAGTACAAACCTGATCTTGTTTGGAGGAGATTTTAATTTAGCACCTGATGACTGGCTTGATAGATGTCCATCTAAATTCAGTAATAATCATTATAACACAACTCTACTGGACTTCTGTAACACTCATGCACTTATTGACATGTGGAGAAGTAGGAATAGGAATATCAGTCAGTTTTCAGGGATAAAAGCGAATGGAAATGCCAGATCTGGAATTGACTTATGGCTATCAACACTTGAACTAGTAGATGTTGTTTCAGATGTATCAATGTCAAGTGCACCCCTAACTGATCATTGCCTCTTATCTCTTGTGCTGCAACCTTCACTACACAATAACAAAAGAAAAACAGACTGGAAATCTAATGCTGACCTTCTGAAATGTGATGAATGTTGTAATTTAATCAAAGATTTGATATGAGAGATCAAATTTGATTCAACAATAGGAGCTATTGTAATAGATGGGAGTTTTTGAAGTACAGAGTCAGACAAATCTCAATCACATTTGGGAAAAAAAGACGTGAAGCTCTCAGGAACAGGAACTTATGCTAGTACAAGATATTGATAAGTGCTGTAAAAAGACACCTGTGTCAGAGTCAGACAAAAATATATTCATAAACCTCCAATAGAAACTAGATGAAATGTACTTGAGGAAAGCACGAGGGGCTTATGTAAGATCCAGAGCCAAATGGTTAGAAGAGGGGGAGAAAAATACTGCGTACTTCTGTGGCTTAGAAAAAAGAAGACAAGAAAGAAATGCAATTAATGTGCTTATGATAAATGATGTGGAATGCACGGACCCTAAACAACTGTCTAATGAAGTCCATAGATTTGATAAAGATTTATATTCCTCGTCTCATTCTAAAGAGAAATCCGATGCCCTTTTCCAAAGTATTAAACATCACATCCCCAAAATCAGCACTGATTTCAAGGAACCATGTGATGCTCAAATTGAAATGTATGAGTTGGATAACGCAATCAAAAAACTGAGTTTAGGGAAAGCACCTGGACAAGATGGTTATCGTCAAATCTTTATACATTTTTTTGGAATGAAATGAAAGAACTGTTATATTTTGCTATATGTGAATGCTTCATGAACAAGTCCCTAATGTCCACAATGAAGCAAGGATTAATAACCCTTATCCCCAAACCTGGCAAGGATACAAATACTTATTACACTACTTAATGTGGATTATAAAGTGTTTGCCCATGTTATTGCTAACAGATTAAAAGAAGTTATGGCACAAATGATCAGTGAAACACAATCTGGCTTCCTTAAAGAACGCTCCATCCATAACAATATCAGGCTAGTGTTGGATTTACTTGATTATAGTGACAGAATTGAGGAGGACGGTTTCATTTTATTCTTAGATTTTTGCAGGCATTCGACAGAGTGGAACACCTTTTTATTTTGGACACTTTGCAACACTTTGGTTTTGGTGATGGCTTCAGAGAGATCATCAATATGCTTTACAATGACATAAATAGTTCAGTATCATTACCATTTGGCACCTGCAGTAGATTTGAGGTGAGGAGGGGTATCCCTGCCTCTCCTCTACTCTTTATTATGGCGGCACTGATTTTTTTCTGTCCAGATTAATTTACCCAGCGTACTCTCTGAATGTCCCTGATCATATAATTAAGATTATTAATCAAAACATTTTTAATTTTATTTGGAAAAATAGACATCATTATTTTAGGAAGAATGATGTTAGTAAATCTTTGGAAGAAGGAGGTTCGAATGCGATTGATTTCGATGCCATGAACGATTCACTAAAGCTGAAGTGGTTGCAGAGTTTTATAAAACAGTATGAACATTTTTGGTTTAATCTTCCTACAAAGTTGTTTCTGGATTTTGGGGGTGTGGAATTTTTATTGAAGTGTGATTTTGAAATAAATAAATTGCCAGTCAAACTTTCCAAATTTCATCAAGAGGTCCTCCATTATTGGAAATTAATATTCAAACATAATTAGGGCCTGAGCCCAAAGGGCGAAGACCCTATTGTTACTGTGCAGTTACTTTCTTTCTTTCTTTCTTTCTTTCTTTCTTTCTTTCTTTCTTTCTTTCTTTCTTTCTTATATACGCGACTTTCCCCCCGAATTTCGCCCCCTAAAAATGCTCTAAAACTCACCAAATTTGGCAGGGACGACCGGTCCAGCGAAAAATTCGATAATATGTAAAAATTATACCCCTCCACCCCAAATTAGCTCTGTAGCGCCACCTAGTTGGTTTTTGGCAGTTCTCTGGCCGCTGCGGCCCACAGGAATGGCGTAGAGACACGGGACCAACGCCTAATTGTTCGTCTGCTCAGGATCTACAAATCATACACTGACACCCCGGACCTAAATCCAACAGGAATTCCAGAAAATCCAAAAATGTCACATTTTTTGAACAAAATGGCAGACGACCTTTAGACGACATCTCCTCCGAGACCGCTCATGGTCATGGCTTCAGATTTTAATATATCTTTCTATACACTTTGATGAACCAAAGTTATCAAAAACTTTGTCAAAGGAGGTCCGGTTTTCAAAATATCAGCCTCCAAAGTTGGTGACTTTTATAATGGTTGTCAATGGGAGAGATTTTATTTTCGGACGCTACGGCCCGTAGGAATGTCGCAGACAGATGCAACCAAGACGAGATTGTTCGTCTTCGCAAGAGCTAAAAATCATACGCTGACACCCCATACCTAAATCCAACAGGAAGTCCAAAAAATGCAAAAACAATTTCAAATTTTTCCCACATTCCTCCAAAATTTCCCCAAATTTCAGTGGCAATCAACTGCTATCTTCTCTGAGACCGCTCATGCTTATGGCTTCAGATTGTAATATATCGCTCAGTAGAGTCTCCTGACCCAAAGATATCAAAAACTTTGTCATAGGAGGTCCGGTTTTCCTAATATTGGCCTCCAAGCGCGGTGAGCGATTTCCAGATTATAATGGGTTTCAATGGGAGACCCATTTTCTCAGCAGGCACACATGGATCAATTAAGGGACTATTGTCTAAACCGTAAATCTCACAACTTTTAAATGTACACCATTGGATTCGCAACACATATATCTACAAAATGTGGGTATTTTCAGTCCAAATGGCCAAAATTCAAGGCTACTGTGTCATTTCTAAAACAGGAGTAGAACATTTCTCTCCCTGCTCTGAGCAGCTTGCTGCAGGAGGGGGTGGAGTCGACACCTGACATCTGACACCTCACACACACACACACACACACACACACACACACAGAGTCTTCCTGCTTAGTAATACAGTGCTGTACATAAATGAACATAAGTACATTTTGAGGCTTTGTACTGTGGTTTTTCCATAATTATATATGAAATATATGACTACTTCATCAGGTCATGTGGCTTACACACCTTTACTTTTTTTTAAAAGGAAAGTGATGACAAGTACAAATTGATTTTGGCAAGGACATTTAATTCTGTACACATTGTATATGTTTCTCTATTGTTTAATATGCCAGCTCTTTCTTTTGATACCTGACACACACACACACACACACACACACACACACAGTCTTCCTGCTTAGTAATACAGTGCTGTACATAAATGAACATAACTACATTTTGAGGCTTTGTACTGTGGTTTCTCCATAATTATATATGAAATATATGACTATTTTATCAGGTCATGTGGCTTACACACCTTTACTTTTTTTTTTAATAAAGCAATTATTAATGTGATTATTCAAATTATCAGAATTTACCTGACTTAATGTTGTTAATAATATTATAGTAATTATAACTATATATTATAATAATATTCAGTATACCAGGGAAACATGGCTTCAGTATACCAGGGGCACATGGCTTCAGTATATCAGGAATACATGGCCTCAGTATAACAGGGGCACATGGCCTCGGTATACCAGGGGCACATGGCCTCGGTATACCAGGGGCACATGGCCTCAGTATACCAGGGTTAGGGACGATGCTGATGCACAGTACTGTACTTATGAGTGATGTTTGGATGTGTTATATGTTACAGTGTTTATAAGTGGAGATTATATTCATAATTCCATGATTATTCTCTAATATTGACAGGAGCAAAAAAGTCATGTTTTACACATTTAAATCTTACTTTTATCAGGTCATGAGACTTACAAGTCTTTACTTTTAGAAAAATAGAAAATTGCTTTCTTTTTCACACAAACTTATCAGAAGCTTTCCACACACACTCCTCCTTCAGCAGAAATGTGTCATTCTCACAGCGTTGACATGTCATGTTTAGCCATGACAGGAATCTTGCTACGACTTCACTGTACACGCTCCTGTCTGCAGCGAACTTTAAAGGTGCTGCAGAGGCACACCCCTCGCACCGGGTTGGCAGGCTGCGAGTGCATGGTCACCCTCGGACGCGGGCTGCGAGTGCAAGGGAGGGCGTGGGGCCGGGTCCCGGCGAGTGCGAGGGACGGCGTGGCGCCGGGTCTCGGCGTGCGCGGGGGGGGCTCAGGCCCGTCCAACGCTGCTTGCAGCTTTAATTTGTCTTGAAATTCCTTTACAATGTGTTATCTGCTTTGTCTTTCAATCTGACCCCAGAAAGTAATGAATGAATTTTATTTTTTTACCGTTTAATTTTATGGCTTTCCTTTGTTATCTGGTTATGGTTTCCTAATCATCTGTTTATGTAACACCTGTTTACACTCAGTCTGAAACGTAACTGTGCATGTTCACTGCTTCTTGTAATCTTTGGAATTTAAATAAAGCAAAAGAAAGAGAAAAAGTTTAAGACAATGGGAGTCCACCGCAGACTGCATTTCCCAGCATGCTTCACGGTTTTGACACCTCAGCATGGGACTGCCTCTCATTGGCAGAGACGCTCCTTCACAGCGGAGTCCTGTTGACGCAGCCATGACGTCACCGCCCCTTTAAATATTCCTCCACGTCTCGGTTTGAGCTCCGTAACGACGGCGTCCTCCGGTGAGTCAGCCAGACTAAAGGCGGTAACTACGTGCATGTGATTTCCCCTCACCGAAGACTCTCCTCGCCGGACGAGACGAGACTTCGCCGCGTTCACCCGAACACGATCCGGATCCGTGAGAGTCGCCTGTGCTGCAACACAGCGGCCGCTCAGTACTGCCTGCAGAAGTAAGGAACGGAGTTTCTTAAGAAGCCGCGGACTTCCCTGCCCCTGCTCTTTATCTTCATGGAGATCTAATTGTTTTATCCTTATTCAAGTTAGCCGGAGGGCTAAACCGGAAGTAGCCGATTCGGCCGGCGGAAGTCAGTAGTGCGCATGTTCCATGGACCCAGTGATCCTGAAAGATGTGGATAATTTAATCATGGATGTATTATCAGAGCTCTTATAATACATGCTTGGCATACAGTCCTCTCTTCCTTCTCTCTCCGAAGCCCCCAGGAACAGCGCCGAGCTGTTAATCATATTTACATGGCGGCCAAACCGTGTAATGACAACATCACGTGACGCTACTGGGCCCAGAAATAATTTTCCCCATAGACTTACACTGTGAGAGAGACGTCTGTAAATCAGTGGATATGTGTATATATATTTTTTTGAACATCACAACCCGCGAAATGACTCTTCTCACTGTCAGAATTTGGTCCGATCACATTTCGAAAGCAATAAAGGGCCGCACGATTTCATTGTTTTATCCTCATTCAAGTTAGCCGGAGCGCTAAACCGGAAGTAGCCGATTCGGCCGGCGGAAGTCACTAGTGCGCATGTTCCGTAGGCCCAGTGATCCCGGAAGAAGATTGATAAACACTGTTTCATCCTTAAAGAGAAGTCTTTCTGTGATTATTGTGTAACATATTGTTAAAAGGTGGCTGATTGAAGGAGTCAGAGCTCAACTTCACTCTTCTTTGTTTATCTCTGAACATTGATATCCTTCACATATTGATATTCCAGCTGAACTCTTTATGAAATTACCTCGTCTGGTTATTGGTCCCGGTTTCTGGGTGGTGCCCAGTAAATAATTCATATTAATAAAGCTATCAATTTTTAATAACTAATTGATTGTTCTTGATAATTAGTAATTATTGCCCTTAATCAACTGTGCTTCTCACCCCATGTGAGGTGCTTTAACAGTTGGTGCCAGAATTATTGATTGATATTAACAATTTTTTCATAATTCATAAATGTCTATGACACTTATGAGTTACTGCTAATAACCAAACGCTGGTGTGCGAGCTAATGCTTGGCTAAAGTACCCCAGCTACTGTTGTTGGTAGTCAAGGCAGTTGTAAACCTGACTGTGGTATGGCTGAGAGCACTTCACTCTATGGTGAAGGTTAGAGAGTCGAATCTGGCAGCTGACCTTTTGTTGCATGTCATTCTGTCTCCATCTTTCCATTAAAGTAATAGAATGCCCCAGAGGAAAAAATGTATTAAAAAACATGATTAGCTGATGTGAAAAGCAAATGTTAATCAAAATAAAGTGTTTTGTCATCAAATGCATGAAATAAATATAAAGTCCCCTTTCATGATAACATATGTTGTAATATATGTGTCATGACAGATTTTTTCGCTGTGGACTCTCAGAGACTCACTGTGAAATTGTGGCCTCAGCTCTGAAGTCAAATCCCTCCCATCTGAGAGAGCTGGACCTGAGTCTCAACCCCCTGTATGATTTAGGAGTGAAGCTGGTTTCTGCTGGACTGGAGAGTCCAAACTGTAGACTGGAGACTCTGAGGTCAGTTCACTGGCTGTGACATTGGTACTTTTTTCTATGTATTCTATTAAAATCCTTCACTTAAGTTTCAAATATTTGCTACATAATTTTTTGGAATTTGAGTACAAATCTTACAAATATTTTCAGGAAATTCAAAATCCAGTCTTGTTTTGTGTAAAAATGACTTCCAAAGTTTAAACTAATATGAGGCTTCAGCAGTCTGAGTTACACACATACATATTACATTACATACATATCAAGTATATTTGTGTTTCTTCTTTGTTTTCTTGCTGAGCTGCAATGGAAGGATCACAACTCAAAGAGGGAATTTTGTACTAAACAGTCTGTAACTTTGAGTTAGACAAATCAAGTGTGTGTAGCAGACTGTCAAAGCCTCATGTTAGCTTCTGCTGAACTTACAAAATGATTTCCTACAGTGTGGCTGTGTTAGGAAGAGACCACTTCACAGTCAGTATGGAAAGAGGAATGATTACTGCCACCAGTAACATGTTTTAATTACACATACATACTAAACTACTAAATACAGGAGGGAGATGTCATGAAATATATACTGAAAGATTTTTAGTCCAACATGTCTAATTTCACATTGATCCTCTAATTACAGACTTGACTGAGTCCAGCATCATTTTATGAATCAGTGTTGACATGAATGTGTCTGAATGTTCTGGTGACATTTGGGTGATGTCTGTAGAAGGCTGATATTATGATGATCCACAATAACACAATAACAAAGTCACTGCTCATTTTAGTGAAAAGATCATTGATTGGGACACAATAATGTTGAGCTACACATTTAAAACCTGAACACATCTGATTATATTAAATCAATGATATAATAATGTATACATTGATTATAAATGTATTGGATTTAATATAAATGTATTTAATAAATGTATTTACATCATTTATTCTTTATTCAGATTGAGGAGTTGCCAGTTGTCAGAGATCAGCTGTGCTTCTTTAGCCTCAGCTCTAAAGTCAAACCCCTCCCATCTGAGAGAGCTGGATCTGTCTGGAAACTACCTGTATGATTCAGGAGTGAAGCTGCTGTGTGAGATTCTGGAGAGTCCAA
>CM055856.1:14510972-14545972 GCA_029490765.1 Euthynnus affinis | reverse complement strand
AGGACTGCGCTACATATCCAGTTATCAAAGACATATTGATTATATTTAGTAGGGAGGTGCTAATTAAGGGTAAAACATCCTTAAACAGTTTAGTTGGGATCTAAGAGACAATTAGAAGGTTTGGATGAAGAAATCATAGAAGTTTGGGAAGGACTAAAGTTATCATAAGAGTCCTCTGAGGTATTGATAAAAGGAACTGAATTCAGCGCTGATGGAAGTGTTTCCTTAAATTTAGCTACAGCACTATCAGTAAGACATCTGGTGAAGACATGTTTGTCTAATGGTGTGTAATCTACCAATAAAAATTCAAACGTTATCAGATGGTGGTCTGATAAAATGGGATTTTGAGGAAAAACTATCAAATGTTCAATTTCTATGCCATAAGTCAGCACAAGATCAAAGGTGTGATTCTGACAGTGAGTGGGTTTATTTACACACTGAGAGAAGCCAACTGAGTCTAATAATGAGATAAAGGCAGTGCAGAGACTATCATTATCAACGTCCACATGAATATTAAAGTCACCTGCTATAATTACTTTATCAGTACTGAGGACTAAGTTTGATAGAAACTCTGAGAATTCAGATAAGAATTCAGAGTACGGGCCAGGAGGACGGTACACTACAACAAATAGAACTGGCTGTACAGTTTTCCAGGAAACCGCTCTGGCCCCAGGAATACACTTGACTGTGGTTGCTGGTAGGGCTGGGCGATATGACCACAATTTCAGATCACGATATCAGTCCATTCATATCATGATAGCGATATATATCAGGATATAGCACATTTTCTGTAAAGTCAATGAATAAATATTTTATATAAGATGACCACATGGAAAGGCCTGTTTCTTATTGCATTTTGAATTATATCAGGCCTGGAATGAAGTCATTTTTAGGGCAAAGCCACTTTGGCCTTTGATAATTACTCATTTATTGGGGCATCACGGCCAAAATGTAGGACGCCAAGACCAAAACCAATAGTGCAATAACAATAAGTGATAATTACATTGTATGAGGATAAAACAGTACAATCAACAATTAGTAGTCAGTGGATTGAAAAACAGTTCTGAGTTTATTAAACTGAATGTTTGAATTTTCCACAAAATGCTGTCTGAAAAAAATGTGAGTAATTATATTAATTGTTATAGTTATATTTAATGATTTAATGAAGTCTATAAATGGGTAAGGGTGATCAATATTAATCTAAACAAGTTATAACAACTATTAGCATTTGAGTCTGAGATCACAGGAGTCACAAAAATGACTTCAAACACTTTTTACATGTTAAACATTAAACACACTGATGAGAAACTTGTCAGTGGGTCACATGATCTTTGTCAGTGGGTATAACGTTAGTACCGGTGTGAAACCGACTTCATCACTCTGTCAGTGGATATAACGTTAGTACCGGTGTGAAACCGACTTCATCACTCTGTCAGTGGATAGAACGTTAGTACCGGTGTGAAACCGACTTCATCACTCTGTCAGTGGATATAACGTTAGTACCGGTGTGAAACCGACTTCAACACTCTGTTAGTACCGGTGTGAAACCGACTTCAACACTGTCAGTGGATATAACGTTAGTACCTGTGTGAAACCGACTTCATCACTCTGTCAGTGGATATAACGTTAGTACCGGTGTGAAACCGACTTCATCACTCTGTCAGTGGATATAACGTTAGTACCGGTGTGAAACCGACTTCATCACTCTGTCAGTGGATAGAACGTTAGTACCGGTGTGAAACCGACTTCATCACTCTGTCAGTGGATAGAACGTTAGTACCGGTGTGAAACCGACTTCATCACTCTGTCAGTGGATAGAACGTTAGTACCGGTGTGAAACCGACTTCATCACTCTGTCAGTGGATAGAACGTTAGTACCGGTGTGAAACCGACTTCATCACTCTGTCAGTGGATATAACGTTAGTACCGGTGTGAAACCGACTTCATCACTCTGTCAGTGGATATAACGTTAGTACCGCTGTGAAACCGACTTCAACACTCTGTTAGTACCGGTGTGAAACCGACTTCAACACTGTCAGTGGATATAACGTTAGTACCTGTGTGAAACCGACTTCAACACTCTGTCAGTGGATATAACGTTAGTACCGGTGTGAAACCGACTTCAACACGGAGTTTAGCATTACGGGTTGTTTTTAGCATTAATGTTGCTAAGCTAGCGAGTGTCTTTAGTGTGTTTATAGTGAGTGTTAGAGTCAGTCAGCACTAAAACTGTTTCCTTAGTCCAGTTTAACCTGCAGCAGTTGCTGAAGGATCGTGTAACGTGTTTTTCTGCCACGGAGGAAATAAATTCATGACGAGTGAAAACGAGTCTAAAACGTCTTCAGAATGCAGAAACGGAAAATATCAAAGAGCCAGCTGAGTTAAAACTGTCACAGACAGCTGACATAAGCAGTCTCATAAATACTACAGTCATCCAGCCAGAACCCTGTCTTCCCGGCTGCTCGGGAACTACCGGGGGAGTAGGGGCTATGCTAGGTTAGTCCGCACCAACTATCGGGGGCTAGCTAACTACATTAGCTACTGATTGTTTGATTGTTTCCATGGCGAGGAGCCTCGCCTCCAACACTGCAAATAAACTACATTTATTACATTTCCCATTATCATTAAAGGAGGCAGAGCAGTAACTAAACATGAGACACACTGAGCAAGAGAGAGCAGGAGAGCGAGAGGGAGAGAGAGAAGCCATCGCTAACTGTTTAGCTTAAGGGTTAGCTGTTAATGCTAGTGCTAGCTGCTGAGCTCAAATAACTAACCGCTGTGTGATTAGCAGGAAAAAGTCGACAAGAGAAAAAACACAATGAGAGTGCTTATGTAGGACTAGCGAATATTCACAAATATAGTTGGTGTTAATCCACAATAATATAGTAACACAAGCGAATTGAGAACAGCAACAACGCCATCAATAAACACAGTCTGCAACCGGAAATGACGAAATACGCTTACCGTAACACGTCAGCACGTCAAAATCTTCAAATATCTAGAAAGAATTTACAATGGTTAATCCACACTGAACCTCTTCAAATCTGTTTTTTTTGTTTTATATTTGACAGTTTTCAAACTGTTTTCTGGTTTCAGATCTTTGGAGTTTCCATCTTCTAAACTTTAGGGCTGGACAAAAAATAGGTTTTCCAATTAATAGTAAATCCTATTTGAATGATCAATAATTGATTCTGGAAATCCAGAGATTGATGTTTGCATTGTGCCTTTACTCAGTAAACATGGACATCTGCACTGTGTTGTGTGTATGCAGTGGTTACTTGTTGTAAATGGTTGGAGCAGCATGATGTGTGAAATGTTTACTTTGTTGTTGTTGTTGAGTTATTACAACATGCAGAAAAACATTATTTTAAGTTTAAAAGTAATGTAGATGCTAGCTGCTATATTAGCTGCCATGAGTCACGACAGTCTCGTAAAGCGTGACGTGAATAGTTTCAGTGTGTGGACCCGCCACAGTTCATGGGAGTGTTGTGACTCAGGATGGTCTGCTGACTCTGGCTGTCTTGTAGATCACATCTACAAGAGGAACAGACTGAAAAAGATTTGACACACTGATCTGACCTCTTGGTTTGCATTTGTTAACGACATATTATGACTATGAAATGTGAAATGTGGAAGTGGTGCAGATTCTACTGTATTCAGTATGTCTCTGCCTGGCAGGGAGCTAACGCCAACTAGCAGCTGTCTGCAGATATCAGACTGATGTCAACACAAATACAAACAGTGCTCTAATGAGCAGACTTTCACTTTTTGCTTTCTGTGCTCAAAGTGATAAAGTTGAAACAGCAGCTACTGACAGTCTATGTGTTGTTTTATGGGATTGCATTCATGATTTTTAAATGTGCATAATGATAAAGCACTTGGAAGTGATGCAGGTCTTTTATTATTCTTGCTCAATGGCTCAGCACATGTAGTCCTAAAAATATATATATGTGTCATAAATCAGAAGTATGGAGTGCTGCTTGGGTGTAGAACAGTATCCCTCTGGTGCTCTTCAGTTTGGGGATCCTACTAGTTTAGAGTTATTGAAAAAATTGAGGCACTCGAGCGGGTAATGCCTTTAAAAAGCCAAACATGGCTTTTTTTAAACTATGACTGAGTAGCCATGGAATATTTGGAGTTTCCATTTTCTAAATTTCTAAATTCTAAACCTTCTGCTCTGAACAGATTATGAAATATTGAATGATTTCAAGCATGAACTCTGTCTTTTAAAGTAACATCATCTATTCTTTATTCAGTTTGTGGCGCTGCAGTTTGTCAGAGATCAGCTGTGCTTCTCTGGCTTCAGCTCTGAAGTCCAACCCCTCATCCCATCTGAGAGAGCTGAACCTGGGAGGAAACAAGCTGCAGGATTCAGATGTGAAGCTGCTGTCTGATCTTCAGGAGAGTCTACACTGTAGACTGGAGAATCTGAGGTCAGTAGAGTGTTGGAGTCAGTCTTATTAAACACAGTGAGTATCAAAGCAAAGATCCAGTATTTCCTGGTGAACCTCCAACCTTCTCAGTGGCTGCTTTCCTCAGTGAAGCTGTGAGAGAAGAATGGTGACAGGCTTCAGGATTGGACAGAAAGACACAAAGATAGAGAACAGTCAGCCAATCAGATCAGCCAGAAGTTTGTTGTCATCATGTGTTTGAGTTGATGTGAAGACGACTGTTGTTATTGTGTTGATGTCTGCAGGAAATAAAGCTGGATTCCAGCTGACAGCATTACATGGTGTACAGACAGTGGTCCTCAACATCAAACTGTTGTACCATCAAATCTGATCTGAAAGTGTTTGTTCTCATTTCAACACTAAAAAAATGATCAGTTCATTTTTATTTCTTTAACAGAGATCAGTCTGACTGAAGCCTGCAAATCACTGGCTCTGATTCCACAGAACCATTATTATATTTAATAAGCATGTGGTCTTTAAAGTGACCAGAACCTCTGCTGAAGCAGGTGTTAAGCTGAGAGTTCTGACTGATTTGCATGTCTGATGATTTAACAGTAGGTCTTCAAAGATCTTCAGATCCAATAGAAACTCTGTAGCTTTTAAACTTTTCTAACAGTTGACATTTATCAACAGTAAATCCATCAATAAACTGATGAGTGAATGTCTCTGTTTCTGCAGTAATGATGTGTTCATGTGTAACCCACCTCAGCTTTGACTGTTAAATGTAATAACTGGATAATACAGATATGTTTCTCTATTACATAAATAACTCTGTGGACCAGTAATTTAGAAGTCTAAACTCACTACAAGAGAAAGGGATATTTGAAATTTTAACGAGTGACAGAGAAAATAATTCAATTGACCATAAGTAGGTTTAAGTATATTAAATTGTATTGGTAGAGGTCAGAAAAATAAAATAATAAAAAAAACTGTCAATTTACCCAACAGTAGTAACAGTAGTTTACAAAATACTTCACACAATCACAGTCCTTTGTTCGGGTGGCTCTCCACTACCACTGAGGTCCCCCTCTACCTCACAGAGTAGGGAGACGCCCAGCAGAAGAAATCTTCATCATGTAAAGAAAAAGACCAGGGGCCTGTTTCAGGAAGCAGGTTCAGCAAATTCTGAGTCTAAATGTGAACTCTGAGTTGATGAACCTC
Source organism: Euthynnus affinis (assembly GCA_029490765.1). Classification (NCBI taxonomy): domain Eukaryota; kingdom Metazoa; phylum Chordata; class Actinopteri; order Scombriformes; family Scombridae; genus Euthynnus; species Euthynnus affinis. The sequence continues at coordinate 14,540,360 of CM055856.1, read as the reverse complement.
AAGATGGGAAACTCTGAGTTTTCGGTTTCAGAACAGCTGATCAGAGTCAGTTCAATCAACTCTGAGTATGTTCACTTTGAGTTAAGCTCGTGCGTGATGAATAAAACAAGCCATTATCAATGGAGCTCCGATACAATACATATTTCCTTAATGATGATAAAGCAGCTACATTACATTTAAAATATATTTGTTCCACTTTAATCTGACGGACAAAACACAGGAAGCAACTGAAGATGAAAAACATAGATATAAAAACGTATAGATCAAAAACAGAGACGTGACTGTAGCTCTCAGTCTGATCAGTAATAATGTGTTCGGCCATTTGTAGCTACTTGAAAACCGTCAAGGTGAAAATACAGAATATTTTAAATGTTTAGACATTTATTTGTATTTCAGTTTTAGAGCATTCAAAGACTTTATCTCCGCTTCAACAAATGTAGTAAATCTAAACATTGTCACTGAAATGCTGTTAAAACACATTAAGATTATAATCTTAACCTGTTTTTAAATAGGGAGCATATAGCTTTTTATTTAAATATCTCACTTTCAAACTACATTCTTCAGCTGGACCACAATCCTGCTCACTCAGAAATATTAACATATAATCTATAATATTATAGGAATGATGTTCCATCAGTGGACCGATCATATCATGAGTGATAGAGATAATTATTCATTGATCCCATGTGTCTAAAGCTTCTTCCCGATATTTCACATTTAAGCTGAGATTAAACATTATGTTCTAATAAAGAGCAAAATGTAATAAAGATTGCAGGTCAGGAGCTGCTCTTACAAACTAACAGCTGTCAGTTTTATTCTGAGCTGACGCTGAACTCACGTTGTTTTATAGGCTCTGAATGCGAGAGAAAAAAAACGCTGTTCAGAGAAATGACTGATGCGCATAAAAGTGGTAACGTTAGAAAGTTCTGAGTAACTAAATTAATATCTAACCAGGATTTAGATAGTAAAACTCTGCTAATGAATGCTCTGATATGGACTGAATGAATGAGGAAATGAAACAGTGTGTGTTAAGAGGGAGGAGACAGAGAGAAACTCAGGGTTTGTTGAAGAAGAGGTTAGCGTCACAGAGTCAGTTGCTGCGGTAACTGACCCCAAGTTTAAGTTAACTCTCTTTCTGAAACTGAAAACCCAGAGTTTCCCTCATCTCAGGGTGAACAAACTCAGAGTTTTCACTAAACCTGCTTTCTGAAACAGGCCCCTGGCCTATATAGGCCAGAAATAGATTACTATAACGCCCTCATATCAAATACATGCTCTTTCACATAGCTTCATCCATATAAACAAGCATCATTGTAATTATTGTTTTTGTAACACGCACGGCTCATCAGCAGTCCAGCTCTCACTTAGAAAGAAACAGGGACATGGGAAAACTATGAACTAATTTATTCCTTCCATGTAAAATCATTTTAGGTTTATTTGTTTAAACCTTGATATTATTTATTTGTCACATGAAAAATTATTAATTTATTTGTTTAATTAACTAACAAGCTGGACTTTTTATGAACAGCCTAGTAACCTGGGTTACACATGACTCTCAGAACTTTAGTTCCCGTGTATACTTATAATCTGCAGACTTGATACCAAAAATCTGTGCAGGTGTGTGAGCTTGGAGCTCAGTGTGTTCACTCCAACATGTTAACATGAGAGCTGAAAGGAAGCAGCTACGCTGCACAGCTGTTCCACTTCTGGTCTGAACAGGACTGAAGTCCCTGCTGCTCTTTATACTGGATGTGCTGCATCACTGACTGACAGCTGATGAAGTGAGTCTCACTAAACTCTGATTTATGACCTCTGTTGTTTCTTCTTCTCTCATCAGATGGAAGGATTGATGATCTCTGTCAGTGTGAGTGAACATCCAGGAGTGTGTTGAGAGAGGATCAGCTGGATCCTGATGATCCTGGACCAGAGTCTGGATCTGGATTTTCTCATCTTCACTTAAGTTATTTAACTGACAACAAACTGAACAGTTAAATCTGGATTTAGTTGAAGTGAGCACTCAAATTTGTTATACATGATGTGTTTGATAGAGAAAAGATAAAAAACAGGTGTTATAAGTCAGACTGTGACTCTGGGCCCATATTTATCAAGTGTCTCAGAATAGGGAGTTAACAGAGGACTAAAACTAATGAATGAAGCAGAAGAGAATTTCCTGTGACTGTCAGCAGGAGAAGGATTACTCCTGGGAGAGAGTGACACGTCGCTGTTTTACCACAGTCACAGCAGCAAAGTAGAAATAATGATGACGTGTTGTAGTTTTCTCACAGTCTCAGCTGCAAATATTAAACAGTGCTCATTTGATATATTGGAACAAAAGTATGATACCAAGATTCATTCTAAGATGATATTTACAAAGTATAAAGACAGCCTCAGCAATAAATGTAGCCTTTATGTTAATGAAGATAACAGCTAATTAGACTCAGCTGTGTGAAATGATCTTGGTTCAGCCACATGCTTTCACAGCCTGTAATCGTGCTGCATCTTGCACATATTGCACAGACACACGCTGCAAACCCTCTCCATGAAGAACATCTTCTCTTCCTCTGTCCAATTCCTCTTTCAACAACTCCCTCAGGAGGAGCAAGAAAAGACTTGAAAACTCACTCTGATATCTCAAAAACAGCAAAAGATAGAAAAAACATGTAAATTCAAAGTCTTGTGATTCATTTAAAGTTCAAATGCAGTTTGTATCTAAAACTATGTGGAAACATTAAATGTTCAATAAGGTGTGGGTTCACTCTCACTCTCCATTCAAATATGAGTATTTTTCTGTTTCCAGCTGCAGTTACTTATTGTCTCTACACACCTGACAGTACACATGTCAATCACACTTTCAAAATAAAAGCACACGGCTGTAAGAAATATCACTCGTTTTTAAAAAGCACAGTGATCTGATCCTGACGGGCCAGAGTGCGAGGTCCAACACTTTTTGCAGCTTTCATTGAAATGATGTTGAAATCATTTGTTCTCCTCTGCATCACACACAAAGTCAGTCTCAGAAATGATTCTGTTTATGCCTAAACAATCTGTCAATAAACTCACTGACATCAAGTGTTCCCAAAACATCTCTCCTCTCAGGGAATATCTCTGCCTGGACTCCATCTGCTGCAGCTCCTAAATATTGGCAGAGATAAGAATCATTTACCAAGTTTGGAAAGTCTATAAAAGTCTACTTTTTCTCCTGAAAGTAGGACCAGAGATGCATCACTCTGATCATTTTTGTCCAGTTAGGAGTGATTTCCTGCTCTGAGACGCTTGATAAATCCGGCCCAGATGTGAATGATTTGAGAGATCGGCTGTCCACAAATGTCATCGGGTTAAATTCTGAAAAAATGTATCATGGGTCCAAAGAAACCTGCGTGTGCAAGTTAAATCAGATCTTGGTTCTGTTGATAGCAGCATCAAGCCTGTGGTGAAAAACCTTTTTTTTATTTTATTCCAGTCTAAGTTTTGATGATCATATCAGCAGCTGGTCCAGTCCTGTTTTCACCATTAAAACATATTCAAATAATATCTATAAAAGCAGCACAAAACACTGCTGCTGTCAGACTTTGAACTGAAAAGCAGGAACAGAGATCATATTACTCCATTCATCACTTCACTGGTTACCTGTTTGTTTTCAGATTGATTGTAAAGATTTGATTGATTACTTTTAAAGGCTCTTCATGGCTCCAGAGAAGATTTCACAGCTGCTCTGTGTGTAAATATTACAGCTATAGCTATCTAGCTTTTATATGCAAAAACATGATGTAAACATTCATAGTTTATATCTCATAACGATTTCTAACAAGTCGTTTGCATTAAGCTGCAAGTTTACAGTAAATATATCATTTCAACTTGTGAGATCATGTGATTCAGCTGTGTGATCCAACCCTATCCAGTCACATCCTTCATATCTTTTTTTCTACATCAGTGCAGCATCTTGCATGTATTCTACAACACTGCACACAGTGATAATGATGCAAAAGGACTGTGGGCACAAGTTGATTAAAAACATGAAATGTATCTTCTCCACTGAATCTCCAGCTAAACCTCCTGTTGACTTGTGTGTCCTTACAGGTCGTTTGAATATATCTCTTCCATCAGCAGTGTAAAACTAATGAATCATTATAGAAATAAAGCCACGATTTGCATGAACGCAGCTTATTTTTCTTGAACTTCACATCAAGCGGTGGCAAATGAATCAGAGCCGACTGTCAGCACAGATAAATATGGGCCTTGGTGTTTGCTGTCAGGGCTCTGGATCAACCTGTTTGAGGAGCTCAGTCTGATCAATCATTATGTTTGTAATACTTTGAACATTTGAATCTTATGTCTATTTACTGTTTTATGATCTTCCTGTATATTTGTGTTCATTTAGTGTAAAGCGCTCTGTAACATTGGTGTTGAGAGGTTTTCTACACTTGTGAAGGGAGGGTGGTGGGATGACGCTGGTAAACAAAGAACAAATTCTAATTGCAGAAACATCTGTGGAAATAAATGAACTTGCAGTGTTTTTATCCTGTCCAGCTTCAGCTTCATGTATAACATCTATTTTTATTGTAATTATTGTTTCTGTCTTTGTGTAGAAATGAGCCATATTTGATTGAATCAGTGTTCTTTGTTCTGGATATCTGTGGATTTTTTTGCCTAACCACTGGACCACCAGGACACGCCAACTTAGCTTCTGACAACTTTGTCTTTATTTTAAAGATCCATTATTCTTTTTTTATTATTATTATTAATTTCTTCCAAGTTTCCAGTAAAGAATTGTCTGTGTGATTTGGTTCTGTTATTAAAGATTTTCATTTCCATTTAATATTTATTCATCAGTCATTTATTATTGGAAACTTTATTCTCATATATGTTGAATTGTATGTTTTTCTGTAGATGAAACATGTTTGCATGTTTGGCTGACCTGCTGTGAACTGACTAACAGACTTTAGCTTATGTTAGCTTAGCAACTGGAATTCATTCATTGGAAGTGAACCAACTGAACACTGTCTTTATTTGACCTCTAAATTAGTGCTGAAGTACTTGGTTCTTTCCAGTAAATTCACTAACTTTTGATTGTCTGTGTTTTCTTTATTCCTTGACTTTATTACTGAAATCAAGAGCAAAATACAAACAAGGAAACAGCGCCACCAAGTGACAATACAAGAAAACAGCAATCCATACCCAGATAGCAACTGACTCTGGACCGGATCCGCTTCCAAACCGGCAGATCCGTGTTACAGTCTCACCGGTTTTACGACTCCGTGCCAGATACGGACCGCATACAGACTGAGGAGTGGGCGTGTCGCAATCAGTCAGCTGAGTCAAAGCAGCCACGAGCCAGAACTGCGGAAACGAGCGCGCGACTGTTTTTTTCTAATTTATCAGACGGACACAGGAGAAGGTGACAGTTGGCGACTCTTCCAGCTTTATAACGGTAAGGCGAACAATTTTGTGGCAAAACAGTATTTAAAGTGGTTTAATGCTTCTTAACATAATTTCAGAATGTTTTGACTTCCCATTTAAGCTTGTTAATAATTGGCAACGGCTAGATTTTTAGCCGGGCTAACTTACTTAACCAGCTAAGTTAATGAATAAACAACTCTGTGTTTGTTATTAGTGATGTTACAACCAATGTTGTTCACAACTTGCTTTTCATCCGCATCTTACTATCTGTTAACTCTACGTTAGCTGATTATAGGAATGTAGCCAGTAGCATATAGGCTAACAGCCGTTATGCCTCTAACGGTTTGCCGTTATAACGGCTAGCTGTTTATACAGGCAAGCCGGGTTAGCTTACCTAAGTTAGTTAGAATTAGTAATGAATAAATAACTCTTTTTGTTATTAGTGATGTTACAACCAATGTTGATATCAACTCGCTATTTATCTGCATCTTACTATCTGTTAACGCTACGTTAGCTGCTCATAGGAGTGACTGAACACACAGAACAAGGAGAAATAAACATGTTTAAAAAAGGATAGAGTAAATCTAGTAGAGATGTCTCTATTAATCACTTTGTTTATGGAATGTGAAAAATAAAGAAAAGATTAAGAGGGAAATTGGTTTGCAGGGTGTGTTGAAAATTTAACACACACAATAAAAGAAACACACACGCTGAGAAGAAAAAAGCAATCCAAGACATAGTCCACATACTGCACACATCCTTTGTAAAATACACAAAACTAGTAGAGAGCAGCGTCCAGCAGAGCTTCTGGAGTACAAAGATTCAATGTGAGAGAAGACTAAATGCATTTACATATAGAAAAAAGTGCAAGCGTTAATCGGGGCCCTCGCTGATCCCAGCCGGGAAGTGTGAGGAGTCGGGATGAATGAGACGGCTTGACATGAAAATAAAAGACAGTGAAGAAAATGAAAGCACACAGGCACACACACGGCTGGGGTTTGTGGCAACGTAACAATCTGAAAAGTAACTAAACGCCTTCATTCACAAAAACAACTGAAAAAAAAGGTCTGTGTTAAAAGTCATCGAGCTCTGAGGCGATAGGATCTTTTAGCAAGTGAGTCGTTGTTTCAGATGGAAAAAGTCTGGAGCACACTGATTGATTTGTAGTCTTTAATATTAAACAGACCAACATTATGATATAGTCAACGAAGGACAGCTGTTCATATGGGTGGAACAAGTATTCAGCTGTTTGATAACAGATATAAGGGGCGCTCATTTCCACAGCCAATATCCACAAATTAAAAACAAGACACAATAATAATAATAATAATAATAATATATTCATATAAATAATTAAATAATTTTTAAAATAAGTTTTTATAAATTTATTTCTATAAGTTACTATACATTGCAGCTGCGCGCGCGCGCGCACACACACACACACACACACACACACACACGTGACTTCCAGTAAAGAAGAAGGTGGGAGGAGCACTAAAAGTGAAACTATTCAGTCAGACTTCCTTCATTTTCACGTCGACAAAGCAGAAGAAAGAAAACAGTCTGAGGCAGGGTGAGTGTTAATATTATTGCTGCAAATAATGATTATTGTTATTATTGATCAATCTGCTGATCATTCTTCTGATTAACTGTTTAATTGTTTAAACTGTGTCATAAACATGGTGCGAACTACGGGGGGGGGGGGGGGGGGGGGGGGGGGGGGGGGGGGGGGGGGCTGTGTCATATATATGACTTTAACACATGGTTGTAGTTAAAGTCATGTAAAGTAATAAGAAGCTACTAAGTTGAGAGGAAGGACTGGGTTTATTATACTGTGTGTGTGTCTCCAGTGTCGCTGGTTTACCTCTCAGACTCCAGAAGATGAAGAATTCAGAGGAAGAGGAGGACGGAGCAGAGTCTGTGATATCCAGCTGTCTGTCTATGAAGAGTGACCGGTCTTTACCTGATCCTCCAAACTTCAGTAATGAACCTGGACCCTCAGACACAAAGTAAGAGACTGTTTCTACTGTAAACTGACCTGAAGATGATTCACTTTTGTTAATGTCATTAGATAACCTACATTATAACACTATTATTTTATGATTCTTTCTTATTTGTTAATATTTTCTTACTTTGATGCTGAGGCAAAAATAAATAAAACAATATGTACAACACTGTTGTATTTATACAGGGTGTTTTATGATTACAGATTACATATTTCGATATGTTCACATAAATCATTATGAAATAAATCTCACTCTATATGGAAGTCTTATAAATACTAACTGCTGTAAAAAATAATGTTACATTGCTTTTAGTAGGGTGGCAAGAGAGCATGTCAATATGTAACTATATTGTGATGTAAGTTGTATTTAAAAAGTAAAGTTATTTTTCCCTAAACAGCTGTTGGAAAAGGGGGGTGGTCTTATCATCAAGGTCACCTTATATTAGTATTCTTATTTATATCAGTACTCAAGCCCAAGCTCCTCATGCCATCAAGAGATGCTGTGACTAAAAACATTGAGGAAGATTTTGAGGAGAAGAAGGAATAGCTAAAAGTCCAGCTAGTTCTGACCACCGACTGCTGGACAGCTCTAACAAACAAAAGCTACATCACAACTTGTCTTAAACCTGAACCAGTTAGTTATTGGTTAATGAGTGTCGGTCTGTCAAAAGCAAAATGAACTGAAACTGACATCCCTAGCTACAGTGTAGATTATCTAGCTGACAATCTAAGACATAAGTACATGCAAACTTTGAACTGGACTTGACTTTTTTACAACACAGTCAGAAAAAAATATTTCAAACATACTATTTTTAACAAACTGTGTTTATTTATTTATATATTTATCACAGACAACTATTTATTAATGCATATTTTTCACCGGGCTACAAATATGAAAATAATTTGTCATTTATCATTTTCAGCAACATGTCAGACTTTGTTTTCTCAAACATGTGCATGCCAAAAACTTCATGCAAATATATTAATTTTTGCAACTGAAGATAAGACACACACACACACACACACACACACACACACTAACACACACACACACACACACACACGACTTCCAGTAAAGAAGAAGGGGAGGAGCACTAAAAGTGAAACTATTCAGTCAGATTCCATTTTAAGTCGTCAGAGCAGAAGGAGGAAAACAGCCAGTCTGAGGCAGAGTGAGTGTTAATTTAATTAATATTAGTCACAGCACACATGTCAGACTTTGTGTTCTCAAACATGGAGATGTTAAAAACTCTTTCAGCAAATATATTCAGTTTGCAGCTGTAGATAAAATGTAGAAGGAGAGATGTTGTCATCATTAAATCATGACCCTGTGGCATGTTTCATAATACATCTGCTTTTTACAAGAACTAATAATATGTGTAAAACTATTGTTGTTTCCACAGACGGAGAGCAGAGTCTGTGATATCCAGCTGTCTGTCTATGAAGAGTGACCAGTCTTTACCTCAGCCTCCAGCCTTCAGTAATGAACCTGGACCCTCAGACACAAAGTAAGAGACTGTTTCTACTGTAAACTGACCTGAAGATGATTCAGTGAGACGGTTTCATTAAGGTTGTAGTGTAGATATGAAGGAAACACAGTGGAAAGAAATAATGAACTAGCTTCCATTCACCTGTAATCTAGAACAGATCTTCATGTACATGTTAACCAGAGACAGAGACAGGGCTGCTATTGCTGTTTGATTTTCCAGTCTAACAATGTAAAGTAGTAGCAGGTAACCCAGGGTGATATTTACTAAGGATTTACTAACAAGTCACATTGTGTCTCCTTATTTACTAAAGGACTGCACCGCGGTTTAATGCAGGTAAAATGGAAGATAACTGAGTGTTTGGTCTCCTAAAATACAGAATGTGTCTTAATGTGTTCCTGTTCAAAGGCCCTGATAGTCTTCAGTCACCAATCAGGCAGAACCTCAGCGCCTTATCCTCATTTTCTTGGTGTCATTTTTCACCAACATGAGTTTTGAAGTACATGTTCAGACGCTAACTTGATCACGTGTCTTTCACCTGCGAAACAGCCAGGAACTTTGAACTCTTTATGAAAAAAAGTAAATAAAGACAAAAGAAAACATGTATTCATATTTAATGAGCCATTACCTCTGAAGTGTCTAAGCAGTAAAACAGTGAAAACTATCCCCTCATCAGTGTCTATACCAATAATTCTGGAGTTAGCACGAGTAATAAGATTTACAATTTAATGTTATTAAGACATAAGAGTGTGCTTAAAACAACACTGTAGGATTTGCACATAAAGCCTTTAAACAATGAATAAATCAGCTGAACTTTATACACATTTGACCCTTTGCAGAGTAGGCTAAAGCAAAAGAAGATATCAATGTCAAAATAAGACAAATCATATAAAATAAATATATCAGTCAGTCAGTCAGGACAAACGGTGTTTGTTACCAAAAGTAGGCAGTATAGTCAGCCATCACAGGGCAACTGTTAACTGGACAACATTATATAAACACTCTGCCTCACTATAAATTGCTCATGATATTAACCATTTGTCCTTATCTTCTGCATGTATCATATGAGACTTATAGCAGAATATGAAATGTAAGATAGGAAACTGTCCTTGGAGTGTTTCATCTTAGTTGCAGCTGCTGGAGGGTCTCATTATGTAACATGTCTGCTTTCAAAAAGGGTGTCAGCTTCAGTGGAGGTGTTGAACTCATGTCTGGTTCCATTGATGATCACCTGGAGCTTAGCAGGGAAAAGCAGCATTTCATTCTGCTGCACAACGTTATGGGTGTATTTGCACTGGCATATCATTAGCACAACATCTTTAGTGAATCGCACCATAAAATGAGGCAAATGTTACTTTTGAAGCCTTGCAATTCATGTATTTATCTCAAATTGAATGTGCTGAAACCCAGAGACTGAAGAACAAAGACTGTCTAAATACTTTTAGTCTGGACTGTTTATGTAGGGAAAGAGCTCCGTAAAACTTGTGAGGTGCTGTTTGGCCTCCACTAATGTCATGAGTCATAAAGAATGTGTTCATGTCCACAGAGAGAGGAAGAGGAGGGGTGTTTCTGTAGAGGAGCAGCTGTCCTGCTGTTCTTTGTGTCAGAACATCCTGAAGGATCCAGTCTCTACCAGCTGTGGACACTGGTTCTGCAGACAGTGCATCACCTCATACTGGGACCAGTCTGCTCCATCAGGAGACTCCTCCTGTCCCCAGTGTGGAAAAAGATCCAGAACAAGACCTGGACTGCAGACAGACAGTCAGACCAGCACTGTACAAAGTAAGACTGAAGATCTGTCTGCTGATGTCATCATCTCTGAAAACAGGACAGTACTACTATATCAGAATGAAAATTAACACAGTGAGACATATTTCTTATTAATCATACATTTTCCCCTTTCTTTCAGCAGAAAGTGGCCTGCAAAAGGTTTTAGATGAACATAAGATCAGTCTGAGGGAGAGTTATAAATGTGTGACTGAAGGAACTGATGAAGCAGGAAATGAAACCCTCTTTAACAGGATCTACACTGAGCTCTACATCACAGAGGGACAGAGTGAAGACGTTAATACCCAACATGAGGTGAGGCAGCTTGAGACAGCTTCCAAGATGGAGACCCTCCATGAAACTCCAATCAAGTGCTGTAACATCTTTAAAGTCTTACCTGACCAACAGAAACACGTCATTAAAGTTGTTCTGACGAACGGCGTCGCTGGCATTGGAAAAACCTTCTCAGTGCAGAAGTTCACTCTGGACTGGGCAGAGGGCTCGAAAAACCAAGATGTCAGTCTGGTGATTCTGCTTTCATTCAGGGAGCTGAACTTGATCAAAGATGAGCAGTACAGTCTCCTCACGCTGATCCATGAATTTCATCCAACATTACAGAAGGTCACAGCAGAGAAGCTCAATGACTGGAAAGTTTTGTTCATCTTTGACGGCCTGGATGAAAGCAGACTTTCACTGGATTTCAACAACAAGGAGGTTGTGTCTGATGTCACACAGAAGTCATCAGTCAACGTGCTGTTGACAAACCTCATCAAGGGGAAGCTGCTTCCCTCGGCTCTCATCTGGATAACTTCCCGACCCGCAGCAGCCAATCAGATCCCTCGTACATGCGTTGACAGGGTAACAGAAGTACGAGGCTTCACTGACGCCCAGAAGGAGGAGTACTTCAGGAAGAGATTCAGTGATGAAAAGCTGTCCAACAGAATCATTAAACACATCAATACATCCAGGAGCCTCCACATCATGTGTCTCATCCCAGTCTTCTGCTGGATCATTGCTAGAGTTCTGGAGCACATGTTGACTACAGACCAGAAAGGAGAGCTGCCCAAGACCCTGACTGACCTGTACTCTCTCTTCCTGCTGGTTCAGACACAGAGGAAGAAGCAAAAGTACAATGAGGGGCATAAGAAGAATCAACAGGAGCTGACAGAGGCTGACAGGGAACTTCTTCTGAAGCTGGGGAGGCTGGCGTTTGAACATCTGGAGAAAGGAAACATCATGTTCTACCAAGAAGACCTGGAGCAGTGTGGTCTTGATGTCACAGAGGCCTCAGTGTTATCAGGAATTTGTACACAGATCTTCAAAAAAGAAAATGTGAGATTCCAGAAAACAGTCTACTGCTTTGTTCATCTGAGTGTTCAGGAGTTTCTGGCTGCAGTCTACATGTACCACTGTTACACCAGCAGGAACACAAAGGTACTGGAGGACTTCCTGGGAAAACAACACAGTTGCTCATCTCTGGATGACTTCCTGATGGGAGCCATGGAGAAATCTCTCAAAAGTAAAAATGGCCACCTGGACTTGTTTGTTCGCTTCCTTCATGGCCTCCCTCTGGAGTCCAACCAGAGGCTCTTAGGAAGCCTTCTGGGTTGGAGACAGAACAGTCCAGATATCACCCAGAGAGTCATCAACAACCTGAAGAAGATGAACATGTACACAATCTCTCCTGACAGAAGCATCAACATCTTCCACTGTCTGATGGAGATGAACGACCTCTCAGTACATCAGGAGATCCAAGAGTTCCTGAAGTCAGAGAACAGATCAGAGAAGGAACTCTCTGAGATCCACTGCTCAGCTCTGGCCTACATGCTGCAGATGTCAGAGGAGGTTCTGGATGAGTTGGACCTGGAGAAGTACAACACATCAGAGGAGGGAAAACGGAGACTGATCCCAGCTGTGAGGAACTGCAGAAAGGCTCGGTAAGTCCAGATGTGATTATCATTATAAATCCACACAGATCAATAGTTTAGTTCTTCAAATATAAATTATATAAAAGTCTCATTATTGTTAAAATAATGCTCTACTTGTTTATAGCCAAAATAATATGTCAGTTATATTTAGTCACAGATGTTCTTGAGCTGTTTCAAATGTTGTGAGTGGAAATAATGTTGATCTTTCAATTGGTTGTGTTTATAGCTGTTAACTTAATGAACACAGTTATTCTATTTATTTCTAGTAATTATCAGATTTTACAGCTGTTTCTTCTATTTATCTTCCCTTGGGTGATGGAGGCATCATTCAAACCTGGTAAACAAATGAAGGATTTTAGAGATTGTGGTTGAGGTTTTATTACAGCAGCATTTTATCACAATGTATATCAGTATTCTACAGTTATCAGTGAATGCAGTAAAGTTATTATTACATTATACACTACATTATTACAGTACGTTGTGTAAATAATAGTTTAAAACTAGAAAATATCTGTGGCAGAAATGTTGAAAGTGACCCGGGCTGGTGTTGGTGGGTCATGTGTGAGTGAGCCCCAGCAGCTGATGGGGAACACTCATCCAGGAGGAGGCGATGGTATTTGTGTCATTGATGCTCTGTTATGATTTCAGGCAGCGGTATGGCCGTTAATTATTAGTGCTGATCAATAATTACACTTTGTGTGTGTGGCACATGTATCACTGATACACACTATTAAAGCTACTGGACTAGTTCTAGGTTCTAATGGAGTGGGGTAACAAACAAATTGAGTCAGAGAACAGATACTTTAAATGCAAAAGCCGATACTTTACTGACAATAGAATAACATAAAATATACAAAACATTCAAATAAAAACACCCTGCAGGTACCAAAAATAGATTTCTTAACCTTTTTCCTCGGTTAGAGATATTTTAGTTCAAACAACACATCTTAGTTAGATAATAATAATAATAATGATAATAATAATGATAAAAATAATAATAATAAAAATAATAATAATAATAACAATAATAATAATAAAACTTTATTTGTATAGCACCTTTCATACAAGTGCTTCACATAAAAGAAATAAAATAAAAATAGAATAAAAGATAAAGAATAGAAACAAATGAAGTAATAAAAACATGTTTACATATAAAAACACATACATTGATAGATAAACAAACAGTAAAACATCAGTTGGTCAAAAATAAGAATACAAATGCCTTCAAATGGATTAAAATGCTATAAAAAGGCTCGGTTAAAAAGATATGTTTTTAGGTGTTGTTTAAAGCTTTCAAGAGAGAGACTGCTTCTCTAATGTCTTTTGGTGTTCCACAGTTTGGAAGCGTAATTAAAAAACGCAGCATCTCCAGTTTTCTTCTGGTGAGGTCTTTGGATCTCTGGCGGTCCTGCGGAGGATGATCTGAGGGTTCGTGAGGGTGCAGATGGAGTCAAGGAGTCTCTGATGTAGCTTGGCCCTGATCCATTAAGTGTTTTGTAGACTAGTAACAGGACTTTGAAGTCAATTCTGTAGGACACGGGGAGCCAGTGTAGTCTCGCCAAAACTGGAGTGATATGTTCTGTTTTTTTAGTTTTTGTCAATAGTCTGGCTGCAGAGTTTTGAAAGAGTTGTAGTTTTCCAATTGACCCTTTAGGCAGACCTGTTAAAAGTGAACTACAGTAGTCTAGTCTGCTGGAGATAAAAGCATGAGTTAGTTTTTCAGCATCTTGTTGAGTCAGGAATGGTCGTACTTTGGCAATATTTCTGAGGTAAAAGATGCTGTTTTAGTCACTTTGTTTATGTGGGATTTGAAACTTCAATCAGAATCTGAAATAACTCCTCGGCTTGTTACCTCACATTTGACAAAGGGAGCCAGGTTGTCAAGTCTTTGAAAGATTTCATCCCTTTTTGCTTTTGGGCCAATTAATAAGATTTCTGTTTTTTCTTCATTTAGTTTCAGAAAGTTATCACTCATCCATTTATTGATTGCAGACAGTCAGAGAGTTTAGAGCAAGTGGATCGCTTGCTTCTACAGATATATACAGTTGAGTATCGTCGGCATGGAAACTAATATCATGTTCTCTGCTGACATCACCTAGTGGAAGCATATCTAGTGAGAACAGCAGAGGGCCGAGGCAGCTCCCCTGTGCAACACCAGAAGTTTTGTCATATTCTTGTGACACATGTTCCCCAAGACTAATGAAGGATTTCCTTCCTGTGACGTCCTAAAGCAGTTTAAAACACAGTCTGAGAGACCGACCCAGTTTTCAAGGCGGTTTATAAGGATTTTGTGGTGGATTGTATCAAATGCTGCACTCAGATCAAGAAGAACTAAAACAGATACCTTATTGGCATCAGTGCTTATTCTTAGATGGTTGACCTAGTTTAGTTAGAATAGCTGTCTTAGACCGGTCTATAACTAACTTATTTGAGGTTAAGTTATTTTAGTTCAATTATCTTCCTGAGTTAACTTTTTTTCCTTCTCATAAATGAGAGAATAACCACATGTTTTTCTGAATTAAATTGAAATGAAACACTCATGAATCAAATCACAATAATGACAGTTATGAAAATAAAATACAAATTTAACACAGTTGTTTTTATATGTTTATTTATATGACAATCTGCAAGAAAAGAAGCTAGAAGACCTCAGCGTACAGATGAAGCAGAACTGTGCCGTGATAGATATCCTCACTAAGGCATCTGAGTTCAATGCTATGGAGGTGAAGGACTGTAAAACTAGGGTGACCATTTCCATAACACCAAAAAGGAGGACATTATGCAGCATATCAATAAATTACTACGGTGTAAATAGGACTCTGGTATACTCTCATTTACAATACAATTTTGTGTGGTTTAAAGATGATGTTTGTGTAGCTGAATAGAAAAAAATATTAATAAAAAGTCAAAAAGTGTTTGTTCACAGTATTTGTATTTATTCAATACATTGTTGTGTTCAAAAACTGACCACAGAGATGAATCTGTTAAAGTGCAGAGTGCCACAAAGCAAAACATGTAACTTAGGGACTTAAATGTAAAAAACTAGTAACAGGTAACATACATAATATAAACATGCTTTAAAAAAAAAAGAAGAAAAAAGCCTAAATAACCTTTCATGTAAACAACAAAGGAGATTGTAAAAAAAACAAAAACCCATCTGCATCAGCAGTCTACACTTCTGTACCACTGGTGATGCTTTACAGCATGGTAAAGCTTGCACAGCTCAGCAGTGGTTATTTTATCATCCAGGAGCAACGAAGCTTCACGTTTCCTCATTGATGAGGTACCTGCCGCACCTTTATTGCTTTTATGTTTCTCCGTACCCGCGTGCCGTTCAGTTGCAGCTTCCCCCTGACTGCTTACGTCAACATCGCATCGACAAAGTGTGCAGAAGCCATGAAATGAGTCTCGACTGCTTTTCGTCATAAACTCGTGCTCTTTTGTCCTTTCTGAATTCAACGAGGTCTCACGTTTCGGCATGATGCTAACTTTCTGTCATTGTCATATGACGTAGCAGCACATGGAACCTTGTTTATGTTTTTAACCAATGATATAGCAGATATTTATCTGACACCGCTCTTAGCCAATCATGTGTTAGACCAGATATGTTACGGCATTGGAGCAAAGAGTAATAAGCCAAGTGCCTTAAAAAGGAGAACAAACACGTGTCCGGCTTAAAGCTGCGCCTATCTAACACTAAGGTATCCAAAGATGTGTCACTCTATTGGATAAACGCATAACTGAAAAGGTATGTGGGGGGATGTTTACAAAACAACCTCTTTTTCACGTTTGTCTTTATAACTGTTTGATTGTTGTTTGCTGCGAGGTTAACCAGCGAATGAACGTTTTGAAAGCCACTTTATCTTTTATTTCTTTGAATACGAGGAGTCTCAAGGACAATGTGAAAAGAAAAGCTATTTTTTTTATACTGCAAAGGACAAAAAGCTCATTGAGTCTTCCTGCAGAAACGCATTCATGTGCCTCTGACGCCACCTTCTGGACGAGTCAGTGGGGAGACAAGGTGCTGTTCAGTCATGCTTCCAACAAACTGCAGGTGTTGCATCTGTTTTAATAGATGTTCTGGAAACGTAATGACATATAAAGCTGATGAAAATGGTCATTGGTTGGCAGTTGTTTGAAACATTGAAGGTTCGTTTGTTATTCTAATGAACATTTATGGCTATAGTACCCTCAGTTTAAATAAGCTTATGTTATCAGAAATCTCTGATATTGTGACTGAAATCAGAAATGTTTACAGTACAAACCTGATCTTGTTTGGAGGAGATTTTAATTTAGCACCTGATGACTGGCTTGATAGATGTCCATCTAAATTCAGTAATAATCATTATAACACAACTCTACTGGACTTCTGTAACACTCATGCACTTATTGACATGTGGAGAAGTAGGAATAGGAATATCAGTCAGTTTTCAGGGATAAAAGCGAATGGAAATGCCAGATCTGGAATTGACTTATGGCTATCAACACTTGAACTAGTAGATGTTGTTTCAGATGTATCAATGTCAAGTGCACCCCTAACTGATCATTGCCTCTCATCTCTTGTGCTACAACCTTCACTACACAATTACAAAAGAAAAACGCACTGGAAATCTAATGTTGACCTTCTGAAATGTGATGAATGTTGTAATTTAATCAAAGATTTGATCTGAGAGATCAAATTTGATTCAACAATAGGAGCTGTTGTAATAGATGGGAGTTTTTTAAGTACAGAGTCAGACAAATCTCAATCACATTTGGGAAAAAAAGACGTAAAGCTCTCAGGAACAGGAACTTAAGCTAGTGCTGTAAAAAGACACCTGTGTCAGAGTCAGACAAAAATATATTCATAAACCTCCAATAGAAACTAGATGAAATGTACTTGAGGAAAGCACGAGGGGCTTATGTAAGATCCAGAGCCAAATGGTTAGAAGAGGGGGAGAAAAATACTGCGTACTTCTGTGGCTTAGAAAAAAGAAGACAAGAAAGAAATGCAATTAATGTGCTTATGATAAATGATGTGGAATGCACGGACCCTAAACAACTGTCTAATGAAGTCCATAGATTTGATAAAGATTTATATTCCTCGTCTCATTCTAAAGAGAAATCTGATGCCCTTTTCCAAAGTATTAAACATCACATCCCCAAAATCAGCACTGATTTCAAGGAACCATGTGATGCTCAAATTGAAATGTATGAGTTGGATAATGCAATCAAAAAACTGAGTTTAGGGAAAGCACCTGGACAAGATGGTTATCGTCAAATCTTTCTACATTTTTTTGGAATGAAATGAAAGAACTGTTATATTTTGCTATATGTGAATGCTTCATGAACAAGTCCCTAATGTCCACAATGAAGCAAGGATTAATAACCCTTATCCCCAAACCTGGCAAGGATACAAATACTTATTACACTGCTTAATGTGGATTATAAAGTGTTTGCCCATGTTATTGCTAACAGATTAAAAGAAGGTATGGCACAAATGATCAGTGAAACACAATCTGGCTTCCTTAAAGAACGCTCCATCCATAATGTAGGAACATCAGTTATTCTTATAAGATCCTCGTTTATGAAGGGGCACCACTTCCCATTAAGCTTAATTTAACTGTGTCGGGAAGAAACACAGCAGCAACTTATATCAATCTCAAATCTGAGGTGCTCGCTACGATTCAGTGATCTAATTCTCTGCTAAATTGAATTCACAGACAACGACTTACTACAAAGAATATATTTATTAACTAAATAATAATGAACAAGTAATAAAATGTAACAATAAAAATGAATAGTGGAAATGGATAATAGAAATTAAAATGAGCATGAAATATAGGATAGGGATGGTGAAATGCTTATGGTAAGGATTAAATTTGTGTTGGAATTTAGATATCTTCTCTAATGAAATTTAACTAGAGAGTTCCGTTAAACGACACCGACTCTTAACCACGAGGTGTTGCAGCAGTGATGTGGTTTCAGCTTACTTCGTGCCGCGTTGTTTGGATGACTCAGCGGTGAGTCAGCTGGGGTCCGGGATGACTCAGCGGTGATTCCGGCAGTTGCCTTGCGTCACTGGCGTCAGCTGGGTAGACGGTCCTGCAGCGGGTACCGAGGATGGGTTACCCGGCGATTCGAGAGCCGTTCGGGGCCAACGGGCCTGCAGCGGGTACCGAGGATGGGTCACCCGGCGAGTCAGGAACAGAGTCTTTTGTTACGGTTTCTTCAGATGGTTATTATAACCATCACAGAGTTTGCCGTAACTTGTGACGAAGTTGAATTTGGTGATGATGTCTTGATCCGTCGAGAGAGCGGTAGTCGTTTAATTGAAGTCTCTGGCTTACTGACTTTCTTGCCAAATAAACATTCAATAATTCGATAATGTTCAAAAATAATTTCGCCGGTCGGACGGAACTAGATTTCAAGGTAAATTAAATCGCAAGTGTCCAGGATGGCGTTTCCTGGCAGAATATCTAATTTAAATGTAAATGTACGTCGATTTACTCAAAGTTAGACTGCTAACAAGAGTTGTAGCAAAGAACTAGAAAAAGACTAAGTTGGAAGAACAAAAGAAAAGAGCGCGCGCGAAAGGCCTGATAGTACGAATACAAAAATCAAAAGAGTGAAAAAGTAAGAGAGTAAAGAGTAAGAGGCAAGAGCGGACAAAATGGCAAGAGCCGATGAAAAGGGCAAGAGCAAGCGAAACGCAGCCGGTACGCTTGATTTATATGAGGCTAGCGTGAGGGCGTTCCTAGGAGGTTGAACTATTTCTCGCGCGCAAACGAGACATATGGTCTCCGGCTTTTGGATAAGCATTCCACCATGACCATAAGTTTCAATATTAATTACACACATATAAGACATTAGGTGCATGTTAAGAGTGCATGAATCTTCTATAACCACATATACAGCGACTGACGTTGAAACACTTGATAAATTGACCAGATGGAGTATCTTGCACATTACTTGATGTTATTTTTGCAATCATTAAATGAGACTTATTCACACACATTGTAGTTACAAACTTTATCTTACTATTAGCTGGGATGCATAATATAACTACTAAGACTATTCTTTTATCTACCATCGTAATACTTCATACGTGTCAAATCTAATTTCTAGTCTATATAGAGTATAATGGAAATGTAATATTTGATTGTGATTCGCAGAACATTTAACCTGAATAAAGTTGTCCATTGGGTGGCACTGTGGTTACCTCAATATGAATTCAATTAAATCTGGACATTTCTAATTCGGCTTTACTGTGTCGCAGGAAAACCTGAGTTGGATGGTTTTAATCAGCATTCAATATTAAGCAGTAATATACAGATTGCAAGATGAATAAACATTCAGAAACCTGTGAATCAAAAACTCTTGAATTTGTGGGAGCACAGAAATTCAACCAAGCTCAGCTGAATTTACGATGGGTCTGGTCATGTTATCTTGGGGTAACATCAGGGTGAGAAACAGGGGAGTCTTGTTAAAGAATGTGACAAGAAAACATTGATGTGAAAGAAGAGAAACACGCTGAGGGGATTCACCATGATAAACAGTCTTTCTACAGGTCTCCAGAGAAGGGTCCTTTTGATCCGGTATTCATGAAATGTGGTTTGACAATTAGTGTCAATGTGTAAATTGTTGGGGAGAGTGCACCGGTTATCCTCCCCCCTGCAGTTCAGGAAGAGGACAGTTTCTGCTGAGAGTCAAACTGACACTTTAAGGTGATTAAAAGGGGTCTTCAGTTCATCTGAGAGCCTTCTCAGATGGCATAGACTACACATCCATACCTTTGAGGTCAGAGGTTACTGTTGGTTTGGCCACAAACCTCTCAAAATGATGTTAGGGGAAAACGTAGTCAACTGGTTCTCCTACAATAACAATATCAGGCTAGTGTTGGATTTACTTGATTATAGTGACTGGAACTGGTGAGTGGAACACCTTTTTATTTTGGACACTTTGCAACACTTTGGTTTTGGTGATGGCTTCAGAGAGATCATCAATATGCTTTACAATGACATCAATAGTTCAGTATCATTACCATTTGGCACCTGCAGTAGATTTGAGGTGAGGAGGGGTATCCCTGCCTCTCCTCTACTCTTTATTATGGCGGCACAGATTTTTTTCTGTCCAGATTAATTTACCCAGCGTACTCTCTGAATGTCCCTGATCATATAATTAAGATTATTAATCAAAACATTTTTAATTTTATTTGGAAAAATAGACATCATTATTTTAGGAAGAATGATGTTATTAAATCTTTGGAAGAAGGAGGTTTGAATGCGATTGATTTCGATGCCATGAACGATTCACTAAAGCTGAAGTGGTTGCAGAGTTTTATAAAACAGTATGAACATTTTTGGTTTAATCTTCCTACAAAGTTGTTTCTGGATTTTGGGGGTGTGGAATTTTTATTGAAGTGTGATTTTGAAATAAATAAATTGCCAGTCAAACTTTCCAAATTTCATCAAGAGGTCCTCCATTATTGGAAATTAATATTCAAACATAATTTGTCTTGAAATTCCTTTACAATGTGTCATCTGCTTTGTCTTTCAATCTGACCCCAGAAAGTAATGAATGAATTTTATTTTTGTACCGTTTAATTTTATGGCTTTCCTTTGTTATCTGGTTATGGTTTCCTAATCATCTGTTTATGTAACACCTGTTTACACTCAGTCTGAAACGTAACTGTGCATGTTCACTGCTTCTTGTAATCTTTGGAATTTAAATAAAGCAAAAGAAAAAAAAAGTAGTTTAAGACAATGGGAGTCCACCGCAGACTGCATTTCCCAGCATGCTTCACGGTTTTGACACCTCAGCATGGGACTGCCTCTCATTGGCAGAGACGCTCCTTCACAGCGGAGTCCTGTTGACGCAGCCATGACGTCACCGCCCCTTTAAATATTCCTCCACGTCTCGGTTTGAGCTCCGTAACGACGGCGTCCTCCGGTGAGTCAGCCAGACTAAAGGCGGTAACTACGTGCATGTGATTTCCCCTCACCGAAGACTCTCCTCGCCGGACGAGACGAGACTTCGCCGCGTTCACCCGAACACGATCCGGATCCGTGAGAGTCGCCTGTGCTGCAACACAGCGGCCGCTCAGTACTGCCTGCAGAAGTAAGGAACGGAGTTTCTTAAGAAGACGCGGACTTCCCTGCCCCTGCTCTTTATCTTCATTGAGATCTAATTGTTTTATCCTTATTCAAGTTAGCCGGAGGGCTAAACCGGAAGTAGCCGATTCGGCCGGCGGAAGTCAGGAGTGCGCATGTTCCGTGGACCCAGTGATCCTGAAAGATGTGGATAATTTAATCATGGATGTATTATCAGAGCTCTTATAATCATGGATGTATTAAGAGAACTGGATACAGCGTCGGAGGCGGGGCCTCGTTCATTCCTATGAAAGTTGCTCAGTGGCGCATGATACCAAAAAAATCGTCTTCCGGGTCTGAGAGTACCCGGATTATCCGGGATCACTGGGCCCGTGGAACATGCGCACTGGTAACTTCCGCCGGTCGAGTCGGCTACTTCCGGTTTAGCCCGCCGGCTAACTTGAATAGGGATATAACAATTCAATCGTGCGGCTCTTTTAGGCTTTTGAAATGTGATCGGACTGAACGGATCAAATTCCGACAGTGAAACGAGTCATTTCGGGGGATTTTGATGCTCAAAAAAATTTATCCACTGATTTACGGACGTCTCTTTCACAATGTAAGTCTATGGGAAAAAGTCTTTTTGGGCCCAGTAGCGTCACGTGACATTGTCATACCACGGTTTGACCGCTATGTCAAATTTGCATCACCGCTCGGCGCTGTCCCTGGGGGCTTGCTTATAATACATGCTTGGCATACAGTCCTCTCTTCCTTCTCTCCCCGAAGCCCCCAGGAACAGCGCCGAGCTGTTAATCATATTTACATGGCGGCCAAACCGTGTAATGACAACATCACGTGACGCTACTGGGCCCAAAAATAATTTTCCCCATAGACTTACACTGTGAGAGAGACGTCTGTAAATCAGTGGATATGTGTATATATATTTTTTTGAACATCACAACCCGCGAAATGACTCTTCTCACTGTCAGAATTTGGTCCGATCACATTTCGAAAGCAATAAAGGGCCGCACGATTTCATTGTTTTATCCTCATTCAAGTTAGCCGGAGCGCTAAACCGGAAGTAGCCGATTCGGCCGGCGGAAGTCGCTAGTGCGCATGTTCCGTAGGCCCAGTGATCCCGGAAGAAGAATGATAAACACTGTTTCATCCTTAAAGAGAAGTCTTTCTGTGATTATTGTGTAACATATTGTTAAAAGGTGGCTGATTGAAGGAGTCAGAGCTCAACTTCACCCTTCTTTGTTTATCTCTGAACATTTATATCCTTCACATGTTGATATTCCAGCTGAACTCTTTATGAAAATACCTCGTCTGGTTATTGGTCCCGGTTTCTGGGTGGTGCCCAGTAAATAATTCATATTAATAAAGCTATCAATTTTTAATAATTTAATGATTATCCTTGATAATTAGTAATTATTGCCCTTATCAACTGTGCTTCTCACCCCATGTGAGGTGCTTTAACAGTTGGTGCCAGAATTATTGATTGATATTAACAATTTTTTCATAATTCATAAATGTCTATGACACTTATGAATTACTGCTAATAACCAAACGCTGGTGTGCGAGCTAATGCTTGGCTAAAGTACCCCAGCTACTGTTGTTGGTAGTCAAGGCAGTTGTAAACCTGACTGTGGTATGGCTGAGAGCACTTCACTCTATGGTGAAGGTTAGAGAGTCGACTCTGGCAGCTGACCTTTTGTTGCATGTCATTCTGTCTCCATCTTTCCATTAAAGTAATAGAATGCCCCAGAGGAAAAAATGTATTAAAAAACATGATTAGCTAAAACACTGATGTGAAAAGCAAATGTTAATCAAAATAAAGTGTTTTGTCATCAAATGCATGAAATAAATATGAAGTCCCCTTTCATGATAACATATGTTGTAATATGTGTCATGACAGATTTTTTCGCTGTGGACTCTCAGAGACTCACTGTGAAGTTGTGGCCTCGGCTCTGAAGTCAAATCCCTCCCATCTGAGAGAGCTGGACCTGAGTCACAACTCCCTGTATGATTCAGGAGTGAAGCTTTCTGCTGGACTGGAGAGTCCAAACTGTAGACTGGAGACTCTGAGGTCAGTTCACTGGCTGTGACATTGGTACTTTTTTCTATGTATTCAATTCAAATCCTTCACTTAAGTTTCAAATATTTGCTACATAATTTTTTAGAATTTGTTTGAACACAAATCTGACAAATTAATATTTTCAGGAAATTCAAAATCCAGACTTGTTCTGTGTAAAAATGACTTCCAAAGTTTAAACTAATATGAGGCTTCAGCAGTCTGAGTTACACACATACATATTACATTACATACATATCAAGTATCTTAGTGTTTCTTCTTTGTTTTCTTGCTGAGCTGCAATGGAAGGATCACAACTCAAAGAGGGAATTTTGTACTAAACAGTCTGTAACTTTGAGTTAGACAAATCAAGTGTGTGTAGCAGACTGTCAAAGCCTCATGTTAGCTTCTGCTGAACTTACAAAATGATTTCCTACAGTGTGGCTGTGTTAGGAAGAGACCACTTCACAGTCAGTATGGAAAGAGGAATGATTACTGCCACCAGTAACATGTTTTAATTACACATACATACTAAACTACTAAATACAGGAGGGAGATGTCATGAAATATATACTGAAAGATTTTTAGTCCAACATGTCTAATTTCACATTGATCCTCTAATTACAGACTTGACTGAGTCCAGCATCATTTTATGAATCAGTGTTGACATGAATGTGTCTGAATGTTCTGGTGACATTTGGGTGATGTCTGTAGAAGGCTGATATTATGATGATCCACAATAACACAATAACAAAGTCACTGCTCATTTTAGTGAAAAGATCATTGATTGGGACACAATAATGTTGAGCTACACATTTAAAACCTGAACACATCTGATTGGATTAGAAATGTATTTAATTTAATATAAATGTATTTAATAAATGTATTTACATCATTTATTCTTTATTCAGATTGCGGTACTGTGATTTGTCAAAGATCAGCTGTGCTTCTCTGGCCTCAGCTCTAAAGTCAAACCCCTCCCATCTGAGAGCGCTGGATCTGACTGGAAACTACCTGTATGATTCAGGAGTGAAGCTGCTGTGTGAGTTTCTGGAGAGTCCAAACTGCAGACTGGAGACTCTGAGGTCAGTTTACTGAATGTTGCTATTGGTCATCTTAATTTTTAACAGCTGAACCTCATTTATGTAAATACATAAATTAAATCCATGGAGTTAATTTCCTTTCCCCCATATTTTCATTTTTTACAGTACAAAGTTTAATCTGTAGTTATATAAGATGACTAATTCTCAATGAAACTGTAGAAAATGTCCACTGTTAGTTGATAAAGTTCATTAATGTTTCATTTTTTCAGAGTCACATCTGTATACAAAAGATCCTCTCAACTAATATGTTTTAACTTGATCAAGTTTACTTGCTGATTACTGATTTACTAATTACTTATTTTCAACTTACTTTAATTTTAATGTTTTTGTGAATAATGTCTGATCATTGATATCGATCCTTCAGAACACACACATAGAGGGACACAGAGATCAATGCAGGTGTTTAAAGTATTTTTTATGAATCAGTGTTGACATTAATATGTGTCTGAATGTTGTGGTGACATCTGGATGATGTCTGTAGAAGGCTGACATTATGATGATCCACAATAAAACAATGACAAAGTCACTCTGCTCATGTTTGGGAAAAGATCATTGACATTGATGAGATTGTATTGTTGAACTAGACATTTAAAACCTGAACACATCTGACTGGATTATAAATGGATTTTTATCTACATCATTTATTCTTTATTCAGATTGCAGAACTGCAGTTTGTCAGAGATCAGCTGTGCTTCTCTGGCCTCAGCTCTGGAGTCCAACCCCTCCCATCTGAGAGAGCTGGATCTGAGTGGAAACCAGCTGCAGGATTCAGGAGTGAAGCTGCTGTCTGATCTTAAGGAGAGTCCAGACTGTAGACTGGAGACTCTGAGGTCAGTTCACTGACTGTCTGTTACTATTGTTGATCTTAATGTTTAACAACTGAACCTAACTTATATACATCATAACTTACATCTATGAAGTTATTTTCTCCCTATATGTTCATTTTTTTACTGCACAGTTTAATCTGTATTATAAAGAAGCAGTGGAAAATATCCACTAATAGTTGTAAAAAATAAATTTAAGTTCATAAATTTTGATTAAAAAAAACTAAAGTCACATCTGTACACAGAAGATTCTCTCAACTAATGTTTTAAATGACGAAGTTTACTTGCTGAACTAGAAATATAATATTCTTTAATGTGTTTTAATTAATCTGATCATTGATCCTTCAGAATACACACACACACACACACACACACACACACACACACACACACACACACACACACACAGACAGACACAGACACAGACACACACACACACACACACAGACAGACACACACACACACACAGACACACGCACACACACACACAGACAGACACACACGCACACACAGACACGCACGCACGCACACACACACACACACACACAGACAGACACACTCACGCACACACACACACAGACACACACACACACACACACTCACACACACACACACACAGACACGCACACACACACACACACACACACAGACGCACACACACACACACACACACACACAGACGCACACACACACACACACACCCACACACACACACTCGCACACACACACACTCACACACACACACACCCACACACACACACTCGCACACACACACACTCACACGCAGACACACACACACACACACACACACACACAGACGCACACACACACACACACACGCACACACACACACACACACAGACACACGCACACACACACACACACACACAGACACACACACACACACACACACACACACACACAGACGCACACACACACACACACACACAAACAGACACACACACACACACACAGAAAGATTAATGCAGGTGTTTAAAGTACTTTTTATGAATCAGTGTTGACATGAATAATTGTGTGAATGATGTGGTGACATTTGGATGACTAGTGCAGCACCTGTTCAGAACGGGCAACTGCTTGATCTCTGGTGAAACATTAATAGTTGGTGTGAAGTGTGAATGAGTATAAACACCAACAACATGAAAGAAACTAACCTTGTATTATACACAGATGATATAAAAGACCTGCTAAATACTCTAATAGTAAATACATGTTCTTTTCTTATTTCCAGTAAAATAAAGGCTAATTTAAAATAAAATAATGTGCAGTGTCAGTTCAGATTTGAGTGGGTATGTTTGCTCAAGAGATTTGTGCTTTGTCTGTAGCTTCACAATCACCACGGTCTCAGAACATAGGAGACAAACTGGTTTGAACAGACCGTGGAAGTATTTGCTCTGCCTTATGCACAAAATTAG
The DNA here is from genome assembly GCA_029490765.1 of Euthynnus affinis. NCBI lineage: Eukaryota > Metazoa > Chordata > Actinopteri > Scombriformes > Scombridae > Euthynnus > Euthynnus affinis. The sequence continues at coordinate 14,513,271 of CM055856.1, read as the reverse complement.
TCATTGTGTATCGGCTCTGAGCACTTCCAAAATAAAAGCGTGACCTGTGCCCAACAATGTACCTGGACAGCTCTTGTGTAGTAACTTGCTGCTGATCTGCTAAACATGCTGCTAATGCTATGCTTCCTGTCTAGACATGGGGTAAGACTACTCATTTTAGATAAAAACTTATTGATTAGGACCATGTTGAACATTTATAACCTGAAAGCATCTGATTGGATTATAAATGGACTTTCATCTACATAATTTATTCTTTATTCATATTAAGGTGCTCCGATTTGTCAGAGATCAGCTGTGCTTCTCTGACTTCAACTCTGCAGTCAAACACCTCCAATCTGACACGGCTGAACCTGAGTAAGAAGAAGCTTCAGGATTCAGACGTGAAGCAGCTGTGTGATTTTCTGAAGAGTCCAAACTGTAGACTGGAGCTTCTGGGGTCAGTTCACTGATGTTACTATTGTTGATCTTAATGTTTAACAATTGAACCTAATTTATGTACAAACATAACTTACATCCATGGAGTTAATTTCATTTTTTCCATATTTTCATTTTTTACTGTACAAAGTTTAATCTGTAGTTATAAAAGACTGATTCTTAAATAAATAGTAGAAAATGTTCACTGTTAGTTAAAGTAAATTTATGTTCATTATTTCTTGTAAAGAGTCACATCTGTATACAGAGGATCCTCTCAACTAATATCTGTTTTAAAATGATCAAGTTTACTTGAAAACATTAATTATATTCTTTAATGTGTTTTAATGAATAATGTCTGATCATTGATATTGATCCTTCACACACACACAGAGGGACACAATAACACAATGACAAAGTCACTCTACTCATTTTAGTGTAAAGATCATTGATGAGGACATAGTAATGTTGAACTAGACATTTAAAACCTGAACACATCTGACTGGATTATAAATGGATTTTTATCTACATCATTTATTCTTTATTCAGTTTGAAGGACTGCAGTTTGTCAGAGATCAGCTGTGCTTCTCTGGCCTCAGCTCTGAAGTCAATTTCCTGCCATCTGAGAGTGCTGTGGCTGAGTAAAAACCAGCTGCAGGATTCAGGAGTGAAGCTGCTGTGTGATTTTCTGGAGAGTCCAGACTGTAGACTGGAGGAACTGAGGTCAGTTCACTGACTGTCTGTTATTATTACTGATCTTTTAACAACTGAACCTAATTTGTAAATGTTCATAACTTACATCAATGAAGTTATTTTCCCCATATTTTCATTTTTTACTGTACAAAGTTTAATCTGTAGTTCTTAAATAAACTGTAGAAAATGTCCAATGTTAAATTAATTTAATGTTTTTAATTGTTGGTAAAGAGTCTCGTCTGTGTGCAGATGATCATCACCAACTATTATGTGTTTAAATTGATAGTTTTCTTACTGAAGGAGAAATAATTATTCCTTTCATTCTTTAACGTGTTTTAATGAATAATTGATTATTGATATGGATTCTTCAGAACACACACACTCATAGAGGGACACAAAGAGCTCAATGCAAGTGTCTAAAGTATTTTTATCACTCAGTGATGATGTGAATAGGTTTCTCAATGTTGTGGTGACATCTGGATGATGTCTGTAGAAGGCTGACATTATGATGATCCATGAAAACACAATGACAACGTCACTCTACTCATTTTAGTGTAAAGATCATTGATGAGGACATAGTAATGTTGAACTAGACATTTAAAACCTGAACACATCTGACTGGATTATAAATGGATTTTTATCTTCATCATTTATTCTTTATTCAGTTTGCAGGACTGCAGTTTGTCAGAGATCAGCTGTGCTTCTCTGGCCTCAGCTCTGAAGTCAATTTCCTCCCATCTGAGAGGGCTGTATCTGGATAAAAACCAGCTGCAGGATTCAGGAGTGAAGCTGCTGTGTGATTTTCTGAGTCCAAACTGTAGACTGGAGAAACTGAGGTCAGTTCACTGATGTTACTATTGTTGATCTTAATGTTTAACAATTTAACCTAATTTATGTACAAACATAACTTACATCCATCAAGTTAATTTCCTTTTTTCCATATTTTCATTTTTTACTGTACAAAGTTTAATCTGTAGTTATAAAAGACTGATTCTTAAAGAAATAGTAGAAAATGTTCACTGTTAGTTGTTAAAGTAAATGAATGTTTATCATGTTTTGTAAAGAGTCATATCTGTATACAGAGGATCATCACCAACTATTATCTGTTTAAAATGATCAAGTTTTGTTGCTGAAGGAGAAATATTTCTTTTTATATTCTTTAATGTGTTTTAATGAATAATGTCTGAACACTGAT
>CM055856.1:14436330-14503372 GCA_029490765.1 Euthynnus affinis | reverse complement strand
CAGACTGAAAAGCCTCAAATAAATTATCGTTATCTAGAAAGTCACATAACTGATTAGCGACTGCTTTCTGGAGGATCTTAGACAGAAGGAAGGTTAGATATGGGTCTATAGTTGGCTGAGACGTCTGAATCCAGAGTAGGCTTCTTAAGGAGGGTTTAATTACAGCTGCTTTAAAGGACTGTGGTACATATCCAGTTATCAAAGACATATTGATTATATTTAGTAGGGAGGTGGATAATTAAGGGTAAAACATCCTTAAACAGTTTAGTTGGGATCTAAGAGACAATTAGAAGGTTTGGATGAAGAAATCATAGAAGTTTGGGAAGGACTAAAGTTATCATAAGAGTCCTCTGAGGTATTGATAAAAGGAACTGAATTCAGCGCTGATGGAAGTGTTTCCTTAAATTTAGCTACAGCACTATCAGTAAGACATCTGGTGAAGACATGTTTGTCTAATGGTGTGTAATCTACCAATAAAAATTCAAACGTTATCAGATGGTGGTCTGATAAAATGGGATTTTGAGGAAAAACTATCAAATGTTCAGTTTCTATGTCATAAGTCCAGCACAAGATCAAAGGTGTGATTCTGACAGTGAGTGGGTTTATTTACACACTGAGAGAAGCCAACTGAGTCTAATAATGAGATAAAGGCAGTGCAGAGACTATCGTTATCGACGTCCACATGAATATTAAAGTCACCTGCTATAATTACTTTATCTGTACTGAGGACTAAGTTTGATAGAAACTCTGAGAATTCAGATAAGAATTCAGAGTACGGGCCAGGGAGGACGGTACACTACAACAAATAGAACTGGCTGTACAGTTTTCCAGGAAACCGCTCTGGCCCCAGGAATACACTTGACTGTGGTTGCTGGTAGGGCTGGGCGATATGACCACAATTTCATATCACGAGATCAGTCCGTTCATATCATGATAGCGATATATATCAGGATATAGCACATCTTCTGTAAAGTCAATGAATAAATATTTTATATAAGATGACCACATGGAAAGGCCTGTTTCTTATTGCATTTTGAATTATATCAGGCCTGGAATGAAGTCATTTTTAGGGCAAAGCCACTTTGGCCTTTGATAATTACTCATTTATTGGGGCATCACGGCCAAAATGTAGGACACCAAGACCAAAACCAATAGTGCAATAACAATAAGTGATAATTACATTGTATGAGGATAAAACAGTACAATCAACAATTAGTAGTCAGTGGATTGAAAAACAGTTCTGAGTTTATTAAAACTGAATGTTTGAATTTTCCACAAAATGCTGTCTGAAAAAAAATGTGAGTAATTATATTAATTGTTATAGTTATATTTAATGATTTAATGAAGTCTATAAATGGGTAAGGGGTGATCAATATTAATCTAAACAAGTTATAACAACTATTAGCATTTGAGTCTGAGATCACAGGAGTCACAAAAATGACTTCAAACACTTTTTACATGTTAAACATTAAACACACTGATGAGAAACTTGTCAGTGGGTCACATGATCTTTGTCAGTGGATATAACGTTAGTACCGGTGTGAAACCGACTTCATCACTCTGTCAGTGGATATAACGTTAGTACCGGTGTGAAACCGACTTCATCACTCTGTCAGTGGATATAACGTTAGTACCGGTGTGAAACCGACTTCATCACTCTGTCAGTGGATATAACGTTAGTACGGTGTGAAACCGACTTCATCACGGAGTTTAGCATTATGGGTTGTTTTTAGCATTAATGTTGCTAAGCTAGCGAGTGTCTTTAGTGTGTTTATAGTGAGTGTTAGAGTCAGTCAGCACTAAAACCGTTTCCTTAGTCCAGTTTAACCTGCAGCAGTTGCTGAAGGATCGTGTAACGTGTGAAAACGAGTCTAAAGCGTCTTCAGACTGCAGAAACGGAAAATATCAAAGTGCCAGCTGAGTTAAAACTGTCACAGACAGCTGACATAAGCAGTCTCATAAATACTACAGTCATCCAGCCAGAACCCTGTCTTCCCGGCTGCTCGGGAACTACCGGGGGAGTAGGGGCTATGCTAGGTTAGTCCGCACCAACTATCTGGGGCTAGCTAACTACATTAGCTACTGATTGTTTGATTGTTTCCATGGTGAGGAGCCTCGCCTCCAACACTGCAAATAAACTACATTTATTACATTTCCCATTATCATTAAAGGAGGCAGAGGAACAACTAAACATGAGACACACTGAGCAAGAGAGAGCAGGAGAGCGAGAGGGAGAGAGAGAAGCCATGGCTAACTGTTTAGCTTAAGGGTTAGCTGTTAATGCTAGTGCTAGCTGCTGAGCTCAAATAACTAACCGCTGTGTGATTAACAGGAAAAAGTCGCTAAGAGGAAAAACACAATGAGAGTGCTTATGTAGGACTAGCGAATATTCACAAATATAGTTGGTGATAATCCACAATAATATAGTAACACAAGCGAATTGAGAGCAGCAACGATGTTATCAGTAAACACAGTCTGCAACCGGAAATGACGAAATACGTTTACCGTAACACGTCAGCACGTCAAAATCTTCAACTATCTAGAAAGAATTTACAATGGTTAATCCACACTGAACCTCTTCAAATCTGTTTTTTTTTTGTGTTTTATATTTGACAGTTTTCAAACTGTTTTCTGGTTTCAGATCTTTGGAGTTTCCATCTTCTAAACTTTAGGGCTGGACAAAAAATAGGTTTTCCAATTAATAGTAAATCCTATTTGAATGATCAATAATTGATTCTGGGAATCCAGAGATTGATGTTTGCATTGTGCCTTTACTCAGTAAACATGGACATCTGCACTGTGTTGTGTGTATGCAGTGGTTACTTGTTGTAAATGGTTGGAGCAGCATGATGTGTGAAATGTTTACTTTGTTGTTGTTGTTGAGTTATTACAACATGCAGAAAAACATTATTTTAAGTTTAAAAGTAATGTAGATGCTAGCTGCTATATTAGCTGCCATGAGTCACGACGGTCTCGTAAACCGTGACGTGAATAGTTTCAGTGTGTGGACCCGCCACAGTTCATGGGACTGTTGTGACTCAGGATGGTCTGCTGACTCTGGCTGTCTTGTAGATCACATCTACAAGAGGAACAGACTGAAAAAGATTTGACACACTGATCTGACCTCTTGGTTTGCATTTGTTAACGACATATTATGACTATGAAATGTGGAAGTGGTGCAGATTCTACTGTATTCAGTATGTCTCTACCTGGCAGGGAGCTAACGCCAACTAGCAGCTGTCTGCAGATATCAGACTGATGTCAACACAAATACAAACAGTGCTCTAATGAGCAGACTTTCACTTTTTGCTTTCTGTGCTCAAAGTGATAAAGTTGAAACAGCAGCTACTGACAGTCTATGTGTTGTTTTATGGGATTGCATTCATGATTTTTAAATGTGCATAATGATAAAGCACTTGGAAGTGATGCAGGTCTTTTATTATTCTTGCTCAATGGCTCAGCACATGTAGGCCTAAAATATATATATGTGTCATAAATCAGAAGTATGGAGTGCTGCTTGGGTGTTGAACAGTATCCCTCTGGTGCTCTTCAGTTTGGGGATCCTACTAGTTTAGAGTTATTGAAAAACTTGAGGCACTCGAGCAGGTAATGCCTTTAAAAAGCCAAACATGACTTTTTTTAAACTATGACTGAGTAGCCATGGAATATTTGGAGTTTCCATTTTCTAAATTTCTAATTTCTAAACCTTCAGCTCTGAACAGATTATGAAATATTGAATGATTTCAAGCATGAACTTTGTCTTCTAAAGTAACATCATCTATTCTTTATTCAGTTTGGATGACTGCAGTTTGTCAGAGATCAGCTGTGCTTCTCTGGCTTCAGCTCTGAAGTCCAACCCCTCCCATCTGAGAGAGCTGGATCTGGAAGGAAACAAGCTGCAGGATTCAGATGTGAAGCTGCTGTCTGATCTTCAGGAGAGTCTACACTGTAGACTGGAGATTCTGATGTGAGTAGAGTGTTGGAGTCAGTCTTATTAAACACAGTGAGTATCAAAGCAAAGATCCAGTATTTCCTGGTGAACCTTCAACCTTCTCAGTGGCTGCTTTCCTCAGTGAAGCTGTGAGAGAAGAATGGTGACAGGCTTCAGGATTGGACAGAAAGACACAAAGATAGAGAACAGTCAGCCAATCAGATCAGCCAGAAGTTTATTGTCATCATGTGTTTGAGTTGATGTGAAGACGACTGTTGTTATTGTGTTGATGTCTGCAGGAAATAAAGCTGGATTCCAGCTGACAGCATTACATGGTGTACAGACAGTGGTCCTCATCATCAAACTGTTGTACCATCAAATCTGATCTGAAAGTGTTTGTTCTCATTTCAACACTAAAAAAATGATCAGTTCATTTTTATTTCTTTAACAGAGATCAGTCTGACTGAAGCCTGCAAATCACTGGCTCTGATTCCACAGAACCATTATTATATTTAATAAGCATGTGGTCTTTAAAGTGACCAGAACCTCTGCTGAAGCAGGTGTTAAGCTGAGAGTTCTGACTGATTTGCATGTCTGATGATTTAACAGTAGGTCTTCAAAGATCTTCAGATCCAATAGAAACTCTGTAGCTTTTAAACTTTTCTAACAGTTGACATTTATCAACAGTAAATCCATCAATAAACTGATGAGTGAATGTCTCTGTTTCTGCAGTAATGATGTGTTCATGACTCTCAGAACTTTAGTTCCCATGTATACTTATAATCTGCAGACTTGATACCAAAAATCTGTGCAGGTGTGTGAGCTTGGAGCTCAGTGTGTTCACTGCAACATGTTAACATGAGAGCTGAAAGGAAGCAGCTACGCTGCACAGCTGTTCCACTTCTGGTCTGAACAGGACTGAAGTCCCTGCTGCTCTTTATACTGGATGTGCTGCATCACTGACTGACAGCTGATGAAGTGAGTCTCACTAAACTCTGATTTATGACCTCTCTTGTTTCTTCTTCTCTCATCAGATGGTGATGATCTCTGTCAGTGTGAGTGAACATCCAGGAGTGTGTTGAGAGAGGATCAGCTGGATCCTGATGATCCTGGACCAGAGTCTGGATCTGGATTTTCTCATTTTCACTTAAGTTATTTAACTGACAACAAACTGAACAGTTAAATCTGGATTTAGTTGAAGTGAGCACTCAAATTTGTTATACATGATTTGTTTGATACAGAAAAGATAAAAAACAGGTGTTATAAGTCAGACTGTGACTCTGGGCCCATATTTATCAAGTGTCTCAGAATCACACTGAGAGTTAACAGAGGACTAAAACTAATGAATGAAGCAGAAGAGAATTTCCTGTGACTGTCAGCAGGAGAAGGATTACTCCTGGGAGAGAGTGAGACGTCGCTGTTTTACCACAGTCACAGCAGCAAAGTAGAAATAATGATGACGTGTTGCAGTTTTCTCACAGTCTCAGCTGCAAATATTAAACAGTGCTCATTTGATATATTGGAACAAAACTATGATACCAAGATTCATTCTAAGATGATATTTACAAAGTATAAAGACAGCCTCAGCAATAAATGTAGCCTTTATGTTAATGAAGATAACAGCTAATTAGACTCAGCTGTGTGAAATGATCTTGGTTCAGCCACATGCTTTCACAGCCTGTAATCGTGCTGCATCTTGCACATATTGCACAGACACACGCTGCAAACCCTCTCCATGAAGAACATCTTCTCTTCCTCTGTCCAATTCCTCTTTCAACAACTCCCTCAGGAGGAGCAAGAAAAGACTTGAAAACTCACTCTGATATCTCAAAAACAGCAAAAGGTAGAAAAAACATGTAAATTCAAAGTCTTGTGATTCATTTAAAGTTCAAATGCAGTTTGTATCTAAAACTATGTGGAAACATTAAATGTTCAATAAGGTGTGGGTTCACTCTCACTCTCCATTCAAATATGAGTATTTTTCTGTTTCCAGCTGCAGTTACTTATTGTCTCTACACACCTGACAGTACACATGTCAGTCACACTTTCAAAATAAAAGCACACGGCTGTAAGAAATATCACTCATTTTTAAAAAGCACAGTGATCTGATCCTGACGGGCCAGAGTGCGAGGTCCAACACTTTTTGCAGCTTTCATTGAAATGATGTTGAAATCATTTGTTCTCCTCTGCATCACACACAAAGTCAGTCTCAGAAATGATTCTGTTTATGCCTAAACAATCTTTCAATAAACTCACTGACATCAAGTGTTCCCAAAACATCTCTCCTCTCAGGGAATATCTCTGCCTGGACTCCATCTGCTGCAGCTCCTAAATATTGGCAGAGATAAGAATCATTTACCAAGTTTGGAAAGTCTATAAAAGTCTACTTTTTCTCCTGAAAGTAGGACCAGAGATGCATCACTCTGATCATTTTTGTCCAGTTAGGAGTGATTTCCTGCTCTGAGACGCTTGATAAATCCAGCCCAGATGTGAATGATTTGAGAGATCGGCTGTCCACAAATGTCATCGGGTTAAATTCTGAAAAAATGTATCATGGGTCCAAAGAAACCTGCGTGTGCAAGTTAAATCAGATCTTGGTTCTGTTGATAGCAGCATCAAGCCTGTGGTGAAAAACCTTTTTTTATTTTATTTCAGTCTAAGTTTTGATGATCATATCAGCAGCTGGTCCAGTCCTGTTTTCACCATTAAAACATATTCAAATAATATCTATAAAAGCAGCACAAAACACTGCTGCTGTCAGACTTTGAACTGAAAAGCAGGAACAGAGATCATATTACTCCATTCATCACTTCACTGGTTACCTGTTTGTTTTCAGATTGATTGTAAAGATTTGATTGATTACTTTTAAAGGCTCTTCATGGCTCCAGAGAAGATTTCACAGCTGCTCTGTGTGTAAATATTACAGCTATAGCTATCTAGCTTTTATATGCAAAAACATGATGTAAACATTCATAGTTTATATCTCATAACGATTTCTAACAAGTCGTTTGCATTAAGCTGCAAGTTAACAGTAAATATATCATTTCAACTTGTGAGATCATGTGATTCAGCTGTGTGATCCAACCCTATCCAGTCACATCCTTCATATCTTTTTTTCTACATCAGTGCAGCATCTTGCATGTATTCTACAACACTGCACACAGTGATAATGATGCAAAAGGACTGTGGGCACAAGTTGATTAAAAACATGAAATGTATCTTCTCCACTGAATCTCCAGCTAAACCTCCTGTTGACTTGTGTGTCCTTACAGGTCGTTTGAATATATCTCTTCCATCAGCAGTGTAAAACTAATGAATCATTATAGAAATAAAGCCACGATTTGCATGAACGCAGCTTATTTTTCTTGAACTTCACATCAAGCGGTGGCAAATGAATCCGAGCCGACTGTCAGCACAGATAAATATGGGCCTTGGTGTTTGCTGTCAGGGCTCTGGATCAACCTGTTTGAGGAGCTCAGTCTGATCAATCATTATGTTTGTAATACTTTGAACATTTGAATCTTATGTCTATTTACTGTTTTATGATCTTCCTGTATATTTGTGTTCATTTAGTGTAAAGCGCTCTGTAACATTGGTGTTGAGAGGTTTTCTACACTTGTGAAGGGAGGGTGGTGGGATGACGCTGGTAAACAAAGAACAAATTCTAATTGCAGAAACATCTGTGGAAATAAATGAACTTGCAGTGTTTTTATCCTGTCCAGCTTCAGCTTCATGTATAACATCTATTTTTATTGTAATTATTGTTTCTGTCTTTGTGTAGAAATGAGCCATATTTGATTGAATCAGTGTTCTTTGTTCTGGATATCTGTGGATTTTTTTGCCTAACCACTGGACCACCAGGACACGCCAACTTAGCTTCTGACAACTTTGTCTTTATTTTAAAGATCCATTATTCTTTTTTTTATTATTATTAATTTCTTCAAAGTTTCCAGTAAAGAATTGTCTGTGTGATTTGGTTCTGTTATTAAAGATTTTCATTTCCATTTAATATTTATTCATCAGTCATTTATTATTGGAAACTTTATTCTCATATATGTTGAATTGTATGTTTTTCTGTAGATGAAACATGTTTGCATGTTTGGCTGACCTGCTGTGAACTGACTAACAGACTTTAGCTTATGTTAGCTTAGCAACTGGAATTCATTCATTGGAAGTGAACCAACTGAACACTGTCTTTATTTGACCTCTAAATTAGTGCTGAAGTACTTGGTTCTTTCCAGTAAATTCACTAACTTTTGATTGTCTGTGTTTTCTTTATTCCTTGACTTTATTACTGAAATCAAGAGCAAAATACAAACAAGGAAACAGCGCCACCAAGTGACAATACAAGAAAACAGCAATCCATACCCAGATAGCAACTGACTCTGGACCGGATCCGCTTCCAAACCGGCAGATCCGTGTTACAGTCTCACCGGTTTTACGACTCCGTGCCAGATACGGACCGCATACAGACTGAGGAGTGGGCGTGTCGCAATCAGTCAGCTGAGTCAAAGCAGCCACGAGCCAGAACTGCGGAAACGAGCGCGCGACTGTTTTTTCTAATTTATCAGACGGACACAGGAGAAGGTGACAGTTGGCGACTCTTCCAGCTTTATAACGGTAAGGCGAACAATTTTGTGGCAAAACGGTATTTAAAGTGGTTTAATGCTTCTTAACATAATTTCAGAATGTTTTGACTTCCCATTTAAGCTTGTTAATAATTGGCAACGGCTAGATTTTTAGCCGGGCTAACTTACTTAACCAGCTAAGTTAATGAATAAACAACTTTGTGTTTGTTATTAGTGATGTTACAACCAATGTTGTCCACAACTTGCTTTTCATCCGCATCTTACTATCTGTTAACTCTACGTTAGCTGATTATAGGAATGTAGCCAGTAGCATATAGGCTAACAGCCGTTATGCCTCTAACGGCAAACCGTTAGAGGTTTGCCGTTATAACGGCTAGCTGTTTATACAGGCAAGCCGGGCTAGCTTACCTAAGTTAGTTAGAATTAGTAATGAATAAATAACTCTTTTTGTTATTAGTGATGTTACAACCAATATTGCCATCAACTTGCTTTTCATCCGCATCTTACTATCTGTTAACTCTACGTTAGCTGCTCATAAGAGTGTAGCCAGTAGCATATAGGCTAACAGCCGTTAACGTTATGCCTCCAACGGCAAACCGTTGGAAGCATACGGCTAGCTTTTTATATTGGCAAGCCGGGCTAGCTTACCTAAGTTAGTTAGAATTAGTAATGAATAAATAACTCTGTTTGTTATTAGTGATGTTACAACCAATGTTGCTATCAACTCGCTATTCATCTGCATCTTACTATCTGTTAACGCTACGTTAGCTGCTCATAGGAGTGACTGAACACACAGAACAAGGAGAAATAAACATGTTTAAAAAAGGATAGAGTAAATCTAGTAGAGATGTCTCTATTAATCACTTTGTTTATGGAATGTGAAAAATAAAGAAAAGATTAAGAGGGAAATTGGTTTGCAGGGTGTGTTGAAAATTTAACACACACAATAACAGAAACACACACGCTGAGAAGAAAAAAGCAATCCAAGACATAGTCCACATACTGCACACATCCTTTGTAAAATACACAAAACTAGTAGAGAGCAGCGTCCAGCAGAGCTTCTGGAGTACAAAGATTCAATGTGAGAGAAGACTAAATGCATTTACATATAGAAAAAAGTGCAAGCGTTAATCGGGGCCCTCGCTGATCCCAGCCGGGAAGTGTGAGGAGTCGGGATGAATGAGACGGCTTGACATGAAAATAAAAGACAGTGAAGAAAATGAAAGCACACAGGCACACACACGGCTGGGGTTTGTGGCAACGTAACAATCTGAAAAGTAACTAAACGCCTTCATTCACAAAAACAACTGAAAAAAAAAGTCTGTGTTAAAAGTCATCGAGCTCTGAGGCGATAGAATCTTTTAGCAAGTGAGTCGTTGTTTCAGATGGAAAAAGTCTGGAGCACACTGATTGATTTGTAGTCTTTAATATTAAACAGACCAACATTATGATATAGTCAACGAAGGACAGCTGTTCATATGGGTGGAACAAGTATTCAACTGTTTGATAACAGATATAAGGGGCGCTCATTTCCACAGCCAATATCCACAAATTAAAAACAAGACACAATAATAATAATAATAATAATAATAATAATAATAATAATAATAATAACAATAATAATAATAATGATAATATATGTTTAAATAAAATTTTCATTATTTTTTATAAATTTATTTGTATAAATTCTTAAATATTGCAGCTGCACACACACGTGACTTCCAGTAAAGAAGAAGGTGGGAGGAGCACTAAGAGTGAAACTATTCAGTCAGACTTCCTTCCTTCATTTTCACGTCGACAAAGCAGAAGAAAGAAAACAGTCTGAGGCAGGGTGAGTGTTAATATTACTGCTGCAAATAATGATTATTGTTATTATTGATCAATCTGCTGATTATTTTTCAGATTAACTGTTTAATTGTTTAAACTGTGTCATAAAAATATGAAATCACAGTGTTGAGGTCTTCAAACGTTGTTTCTTGTTTTTAATTTCCTGGTTTCTGCGTCCTCACAGTGATGTAACACGGCACCATGGACGGCACAGCTGTTAAAAGCTTGTTTAACTTAATGTTCATATTTTGTTCACCTGTTGCTCATAGCCTTCTTGTTTTTATGCTACAAACATATAATGACGTTATCCAGCTAACTTAATGCATTTACTTACACACACTCCTCAAACCTAAGCTACGTATCAATCAAGACTATTGCTTTTCATGAAAGGTGGCAGATGGTTGTTATAATGATGCTTTGAAATGAAATGTTTTTCTAAATATTTCTGTTGACAGTTTCTCAGTAGAAGTGTTATGGAAATGACACAATGACATGATTATATTCTGTTAAATGGCGGCTTTTGTTACACACACATTTTACACACATAACACAACTACTGAGAATCTCTCCATAAAAATATTTAGGGCAACATTTTGTAACAAAAAGCTTCATTATAACAAACAACTGGCTGAAAACATAATCTATCTTTGAGACACAGGCCTCAGGTCCTGTGATTCTTCATCATATCAGAAATGATTGTAAGATGAATGCAGCTTATTGGAGAATGTATAAGAGCACTTTGACTACAGTTGTTCTCTCCAAATGTTATGGAAAGAGTACTTGATTTCTGTTCTGAAATGTTTATTAGTTGCTTCAAACAGATTTTCTAGACATGAACAAGTTATCCTGACAGTCCAGCATCAGGCAGCAGTGCCTTTAGTTTAAATGTTACGAAATAAAATGTTACGAAATAAAATGTGAGTCGTTGTTTTAGATGGAAAAAGTCAATTATCCATTGTGTCAAATCTTCATCTGAAAAGTAACTAAAGCTGTCAAATAAATTAAAAGCTTGGTGATGATGCACTGTACTGTAGTTATGAGTGATGTTTGGATATGTTATATGTTATAGTGTTTATAAGTGGAGATTATATACATAACTGCATGATTATTCTGTAATATTGAGAGGAGCAAAAAAGTCATGTTGTAAGTGGCGTCATTCCTATTTCTCTGTCTGCCTACAGTTTCCCATTGTCTCTACATACTTGATTGTACACATTTAAATCTAACTTTTATCAGGCCTCAAATGAGTTATTGTTATCTAGAAAATCACATAACTGATTAGCTACTGCTTTCTGGAGGATCTTAGACAGAAAAGGAAGGTTAGATATGGGTCTATAGTTGGCTGAGACGTCTGAATCCAGAGTAGGCTTCTTAAGGAGGGTTTAATTACAGCTGCTTTAAAGGACTGCGCTACATATCCAGTTATCAAAGACATATTGATTAAATTTAGTAGGGAGGTGCTAATTAAGGGTAAAACATCCTTAAACAGTTTAGTTGGGATCTAAGAGACAATTAGAAGGTTTGGATGAAGAAATCATAGAAGTTAATTCAGGAAGGTCAATCTGAGAGAAACAGTCCAAACTCAAATCAGGTTTTGTGGCTGTTTCTAGGGAACTTGATGAATCTGCCTGTTGAGAGGAGAGACTGTTGAATTTTATCTCTAATTGTTAGAATTTTATCATTAAAGAAGCTCAACAGAGTTCTGACTCTTTGTCAGCCTGGCCAAGGTGCTGAAAAGAAACCTAGGGCTGTTTTTATTCTCCTCAATTAATGCTGAGTAATAGACGGCTCTGGCATTACAGACTGATATATGTGTTAGTTACTATAGTAACCTCCAACTAAGACTGTTAAATATATTATTGCTGATAAAGAACAAAATAATGATATCTAAAATAGATTTTAATTCTTTTCTGTTTATATATATATATTGAGGTGAGGGATTGAACAGGAAGTGTGACAGTTGTTGCTGTCAGAGGAACATCTGTGGCGCAGTCTGAGTTTTACAGTATTATGATCATTATTTCACTGTCAGAGGGTCGAGTTTAGTCTCCCTGTGCATTTATCTGTTTGACTTCATCTGTTGATGCAGAACATGTTTACTGGAAAACAATAGTTCAATGAGGAAGTCTTCAAGTCTGTGTTTGTAACTAACAGCCAACAGTCAGAAAACCTTTCAGAAAGCTCTTAAACTGCTCGCACTTTAAGCTGTGATTCCAGTAAATGATTAGACACACACACACACACACACACACACACACACACACACACACACACACACACACAAGACAGTAAAGAAGGGTGGAGGAGCAAACAGGTGTGGGGAGTAAAGGTGAAAGTCTGTTCTTCAGACTCCATTTTAAGTCAACAGAGCAGAAGGAGGAAAACAGTAAGCGTGAGGCAGAGTGAGTGTTAATTTAATTAATATTAAGGCTGCAAATAATGATTATTGTCATTTCACAAACTGGGTTTATTATACTGTGTATGTGTGTGTGTGTCTCCAGTGTCACTGGTTTACCTCTCAGACTCCAGAAGATGAAGAATTCAGAGGAAGAGGAGGACGGAGCAGAGTCTGTGATATCCAGCTGTCTGTCTATGAAGAGTGACCAGTCTTTACATCATCCTCCAGCCTTCAGTAATGAACCTGGACCCTCAGACACAAAGTAAGAGACTGTTTCTACTGTAAACTGACCTGAAGATGATTCACTTTTTTTTTTAATGTAATTTGATAACCTACATTATAACACTATTCTTTTAGAATTGTTTTTTTTTATTCACTGATGTTTTTATTGTTTAAGCAGCATTATTTCTTCTTCTATTGCTTTAATTTTATGGAAAGAGTACCTGACTGCTGTTCTGAAATGTTTATTAGTTGCTTCAAACAGATTGTAATCCAGGTTAAGTAGCAGATTGTTTAGTTTGTTTTCTAGACATGAACAAGTTAAGCTGACAGTCCAGCATCAGGCAGCAGTGCCTTTAGTTTAAATGTTACTAAATAAACTGATATATGGAAATATGTTTTTATCATTTGGTATTTTAGCAGCACACATGTCAAACTTTGTGTTCTCAAACATGGAGATGTTAAAAACTCTTCATGAAAATATATCCAGTTTATAGCTGTAGATAAAATGTAGAAGGAGAGATGTTGTCATCATTAAATCATGACCCTGTGGCATGTTTCATAATACATCTGCTTTTTACAAGAACTAATAATATGTGTAAAACTATTGTTGTTTCCACAGACGGAGAGCAGAGTCTGTGATATCCAGACTGTCTATGAAGAGCGACTGGTCCAACCATCATCCTCCAGTCTTCAGTAATGAACCTGGACCCTCAGACACAAAGTAAGAGACTGTTTCTACTGTAAACTGACCTGAAGATGATTCAGTGAGACGGTTTCATTAAGGTTGTAGTGTAGATATGAAGGAAACACAGTGGAAAGAAATAATGAACTAGCTTCCATTCAGCTGTAATCTAGAACAGATCTTCATGTACATGTTAACCAGAGACAGAGACAGGGCTGCTATTGCTATTTGATTTTCCAGTCTAACAATGTAAAGTAGTAGCAGGTAACCCAGGGTGATATTTACTAAGGATTTAGTAACAAGTCACATTGTGTCTCCTTATTTACTAAAGGACTGCACCGCGGTTTAATGCAGGTAAAATGGAAGAGAACTGAGTGTTTGGTCTCCTGAAATACAGAATGTGTCTTAATGTGTTCCTGTTCAAAGGCCCTGATAGTCTTCAGTCACTAAACAGGCAGAACCTCAGCGCCTTATCCTCATTTTCTTGGTGTCATTTTTCACCAACATGAGTTTTGAAGTACATGTTCAGACGCTAACTTGATCACGTGTCTTTCACCTGTGAAACAGCCAAACTGATGTTAATACATGTTTTTATTTCATCATGTTTGGACTACTGTTACTTTCTTTTTTACCTGCCTTATTCTTCCATACACAGCTTACAAACTGTCCAGAATGCTGCTGCTAGGCTTTTAACATGATCTGACAGATGGTCACCTATAACTCCTATTTTACCTCACTGCACTGGCTTTCAGTTCATTTTAGAATTCATTTTCAAATGTTGGTGCTCACTTATAGAGCCCTACATGGCTCCTCAGTGCATTATGGGCCTTCTGCACCCCCACACCACCTCTAAGTGTACCTCATACATTTTAAGACCCAGGGAGATCCTGTTTCCAGTCAGCAGCAACTAAACTTTGGAAAAGTCAACAAGCTTAAGGTCCTTGGATACTGTAGACTCTTAAAAAGCAGCTAAAAACCATCTGTTCAGACAGGCATATGGATAGTATGTGTTATTTTATATTTTAATCTGTTCTCCTTATATATTTATCTGGTGTCTTTGTTTTTATTTATTCTCATTTGATTTTATTTCTTTGACTGTGAAGCACTTTGTGACTGGTGTTTGTAAAAGGCACTTTGAACTCTGTCGTAATGAAAAAAGTAAATAAAGACAAAAGAAAACATGTATTCATATTTAGTGAGCCATTACCTCTGAAGTGTCTAAGCAGTAAAACAGTGAAAACTATCCCCTCATCAGTGTCTATACCAATAATTCTGGAGTTAGCACGAGTAATAAGATTTACAATTTAATGTCATTAAGACATAAGAGTGTGCTTATAACAACATTGTAGGATTTGCACATAAAGCCTTTAAACAATGAATAAATCAGCTGAACTTTATACACATTTGACCCTTTGCAGAGTAGGCTAAAGTAAAAGAAGATATCAATGTCAAAATAAGACAAATCATATAAAATAAATATATCAGTCAGTCAGTCAGGACAAACAGTGTTTGTTACCAAAAGTAGGCGGTATAGTCAGCCATCACAGGGCAACTGTTAACTGGACAACATTATATAAACACTCTGCCTCACTATAAATTGCTCATGATATTAACCATTTGTCCTTATCTTCTGCATGTATCATATGAGACTTATAGCAGAATATGAAATGTAAGATAGGAAACTGTCCTTGGAGTGTTTCAGCTTAGTTGCAGCTGCTGGAGGGTCTCATTATGTAACATGTCTGCTTTCAAAAAGGGCATCAGCTTCAGTGGAGGTGTTGAACTCATGTCTGGTTCCATTGATGATCACCTGGAGCTTAGCAGAGAAAAGCAGCATTTCATTCTGCTGCACAACTTTATGGGTGTGTTTGCACTGGCATATCATTAGCACAACATCTTTAGTGAATCGGACCATAAAATGAGGCAAATGTTACTTTTGAAGCCTTGCAATTCATGTATTTATCTCAAATTGAATGTGCTGCAACCCAGAGACTGAAGAACAAAAGACTGTCTAAATACTTTTAGTCTGGACTGTTTATGTAGGGAAAGAGCTCCATAAAACTTGTGAGGTGCTGTTTGGCCTCCACTAATGTCATGAGTCATAAAGAATGTGTTCATGTCCACAGAGAGAAGAGGAGGGGTGTTTCTGTAGAGGAGCAGCTGTCCTGCTGTTCTTTGTGTCAGAACATCCTGAAGGAACCAGTCTCTACCAGCTGTGGACACTGGTTCTGCAGACAGTGCATCACCTCATACTGGGACCAGTCTGCTCCATCAGGAGACTCCTCCTGTCCCCAGTGTGGAAAAAGATCCAAAACAAGACCTGGACTGCAGACAGACAGTCAGACCGGCACTGTACAAAGTAAGACTGAAGATCTGTCTGCTGATGTCATCATCTCTGAAAACAGGACAGTACTACTATATCAGAATGAAAATTAACACAGTGAGACATATTTCTTATTAATCATACATTTTCCCTTTTCTTTCAGCAGAAAGTGGTATGCAGGAGGTTTTAGATGAACATAAGATCAGTCTGAGGGAGAGTTATAAATGTGTGACTGAAGGAACTGATGAAGCAGGAAGTGAAACCCTCTTTAACAGGATCTACACTGAGCTCTACATCACAGAGGGACAGAGTGAAGACGTTAATACCCAACATGAGGTGAGGCAGCTTGAAGCAGCTTCCAAGATGGAGACCCTCCATGAAACTCCAATCAAGTGCTGTGACATCTTTAAAATCTTACCCAATCAACAGAAACATGTCATTAAAGTAGTTCTGACGAACGGCGTCGCTGGCATTGGAAAAACCTTCTCAGTGCAGAAGTTCACTCTGGACTGGGCGGAGGGCTTGAAAAACCAAGATGTCAGTCTGGTGATTCTGCTTTCATTCAGGGAGCTGAACTTGATCAAAGATGAGCAGTACAGTCTCCTCACGCTGATCCATGAATTCCATTCAACATTACAGAAGGTCACAGCAGAGAAGCTCAATGACTGGAAAGTTTTGTTCATCTTTGACGGCCTGGATGAAAGCAGACTTTCACTGGATTTCAACAACAAGGAGGTTGTGTCTGATGTCACACAGAAGTCATCAGTCAACGTGCTGTTGACAAACCTCATCAAGGGGAAGCTGCTTCCCTCGGCTCTCATCTGGATAACTTCCCGACCCGCAGCAGCCAATCTGATCCCTCGAACATGTGTAAACAGGGTAACAGAAGTACGAGGCTTCACTGATGCCCAGAAGGAGGAGTACTTCAGGAAGAGATTCAGTGATGAAAAGCGGTCCAACAGAATCATTAAACACATCAATACATCCAGGAGCCTCCACATCATGTGTCTCATCCCAGTCTTCTGCTGGATCATTGCTACAGTTCTGGAGCACATGTTGACTACAGACCAGAGAGGAGAGCTGCCCAAGACCCTGACTGACCTGTACTCTCTCTTCCTGCTGGTTCAGACAAAGAGGAAGAAGCAAAAGTACAGTGAGGGACATAAGAAGAATCAACAGGAGCTGACGGAGGCTGACAGGGAACTTCTACTGAAGCTGGGGAGGCTGGCGTTTGAACATCTGGAGAAAGGAAACATCATGTTCTACCAAGAAGACCTGGAGCAGTGTGGTCTTGATGTCACAGAGGCCTCGGTGTTATCAGGATTTTGTACACAGATCTTCAAAAAAGAAAATGTGAGATTCCAGAAAACAGTCTACTGCTTTGTTCATCTGAGCGTTCAGGAGTTTCTGGCTGCAGTCTACATGCACCACTGTTACACCAGCAGGAACACAAAGGTACTGGAGGACTTCCTGGGAAAACAACACAGTTACTCATCTCTGGATGACTTCCTGATGGGAGCCATGGAGAAATCTCTCAAAAGTAAAAATGGCCACCTGGACCTGTTTGTTCGCTTCCTTCACGGTCTCTCTCTGGAGTCCAACCAGAGTCCCTTAGGAGGCCTTCTGGGCTGGAGACAGAACAGTCCAGAAACCATCCAGAGAGTCATCTACAACCTGAAGAAGATGAACATGTACACAGTCTCTCCTGACAGAAGCATCAACATCTTCCACTGTCTGATGGAGATGAACGACCTCTCAGTACATCAGGAGATCCAAGAGTTCCTGAAGTCAGAGAACAGATCAGAGAAGGAACTCTCTGAGATCCACTGCTCAGCTCTGGCCTACATGCTGCAGATGTCAGAGGAGGTTCTGGATGAGTTGGACCTGAACAAGTACAACACATCAGAGGAGGGAAAACGGAGACTGATCGCAGCTGTGAGGAACTGCAGAAAGGCTGAGTAAGTCCAGATGTGATTATCATTATAAATCCACACAGATCAATAGTTTAGTTCTTCAAATATAAAATATATAAAATTCTCATTATTGTTAAAATAATGCTCTACTTGTTTATAGCCAAAATAATATGTCAGTTATATTTAGTCACAGATGTTCTTGAGCTGTTTCAAATGTTGTGAGTGGAAATAATGTTGATCTTTCAATTGGTTGTGTTTATAGCTGTTAACTTAACGAACACAGTTATTCTATTTATTTCTAGTAATTATCAGATTGTACAGCTGTTTCTTCTATTTATCTTCCCTTGGGTGATGGAGGCATCATTCAAACCTGGTATACAAATGAAGGATTTTAGAGATTGTGGTTGAGGTTTTATTACAGCAGCATTTTATCACAATGTATATCAGTATTCTACAGTTATCAGTGAATGCAGTTATTATTACATTATACACTACATTATTACAGTACGTTGTGTAAATAATAGTTTAAAACTAGAAAATATCTGTGGCAGAAATGTTGAAAGTGACCCGGGCTGGTGTTGGTGGGTCATGTGTGAGGGAGCCCCAGCAGCTGATGGGGAACACTCATCCAGGAGGAGCCGATGGTATTTGTGTCATTGATGCTCTGTTATGATTTCAGGCAGCGGTATGGCCGTCAATTATTAGTGCTGATCAATAATTACACTTTGTGTGTGTAGCACATGTATCACTGATACAAACTATTAAAGCTACTGGACTAGTTCTAGGTTCTAATGGAGTGGGGTAACAAACAAATTGAGTCAGAGAACAGATACTTTAAATGCAAAAGCTGGCACTTTACTGACAATAGAAAAACATAAAATATACAAAACATTCAAATAAAAACACCCTGCAGGTACCAAAAATAGATTTCTCAACCTTTTTCCTCGGTTAGAGATATTTTAGTTCGAATAACACATCTTAGTTAGATAATAATAATAATAATAATAATAATAATAATAATAATAATAATAATAATAATAAAGTTTATTTGTATAGCACCTGTGGTTGGTCAAAAATAAGAATACAAATGCCTTCAAATGGATTAAAATGCTATAAAAAGGCTCGGTTAAAAAGATATGTTTTTAGGTGTTGTTTAAAGCTTTCAAGAGAGAGACTGCTTCTCTAAAGTCTTTTGGTGTTCCACAGTTTGGAAGCGTAATTAAAAAACGCAGCATCTCCAGTTTTCTTCTGGTGAGGTCTTTGGATCTCTGGCGGTCCTGCGGAGGATGATCTGAGGGTTCGTGAGGGTGCAGATGGAGTCAAGGAGTCTCTGATGTAGCTTGGTCCTGATCCATTAAGTGTTTTGTAGACTAGTAACAGGACTTTGAAGTCAATTCTGTAGGACACGGGGAGCCAGTGTAGTCTCGCCAAAACTGGAGTGATATGTTGTGTTTTTTTAGTTTTTGTCAATAGTCTGGCTGCAGAGTTTTGAATGAGTTGTAGTTTTCCAATTGACCCTTTAGGCAGACCTGTTAAAAGTGAACTACAGTAGTCTAGTCTGCTGGAGATAAAAGCATGAGTTAGTTTTTCAGCATCTTGTTGAGTCAGGAATGGTCGTACTTTGGCAATATTTCTGAGGTAAAAGATGCTGTTTTAGTCACTTTGTTTATGTGGGATTTGAAACTTCAATCAGAATCTGAAATAACTCCTCGGCTTGTTACCTCAGATTTGACAAAGGGAGCCAGGTTGTCAAGTCTTTGAAAGATTTCATCCCCTTTTGCTTTTGGGCCAATTAATAAGATTTCAGTTTTCTCTTCATTTAGTTTCAGAAAGTTATCACTCATCGATTTATTGATTACAGACAGGCAGAGAGTTTAGAGCAAGTGGATCGCTTGGTTCTACAGATATATACAGTTGAGTATCGTCGGCATGGAAACTAACATCATGTTCTCTGCTGACATCACCTAGTGGAAGCATATCTAGTGAGAACAGCAGAGGGCCGAGGCAGCTCCCCTGTGCAACACCAGAAGTTGTGTCATATTCTTGTGACACATGTTCCCCAAGACTAATGAAGGATTTCCTTCCTGTGACGTCCTAAAGCAGTTTAAAACACAGTCTGAGAGACCGACCCAGTTTTCAAGGCGGTTTATAAGGATTTTGTGGTGGATTGTATCAAATGCTGCACTCAGATCAAGAAGAACTAAAACAGATACCTTATTGGCATCAGTGCTTCTTCTTAGATGGTTGACCTAGTTTAGTTAGAATAGCTATCTTAGACCGGTCTATAACTAACTTATTTGAGGTTAAGTTATTTTAGTTCAATTATCTTCCTGAGTTAACTCTTTTTTTCCTTCTCATAAATGAGAGAATAACCACATGTCTTTCTGAATTAAATTGAAATGAAACACTCGTGAATCAAATCACAATAACGACAGTTATGAAAATAAAATACAAAAGTTGTTTTTATGTGTTTATTTATATGACAATCTGCAAGAAAAGAAGCTAGAAGACCTCAGCGTACAGATGAAGCAGAACTGTGCCGTGATAGCTATCCTCACTAAGGCATCTGAGTTCAATGCTATGGAGGTGAAGGACTGTAAAACTAGGGTGACCATTTCCATAACACCAAAAAGGAGGACATTATGCAGCATATCAATAAATTACTACGGTGTAAATAGGACTCTGGTATACTCTCATTTACAATACAATTTTGTGTGGTTTAAAGATGATGTTTGTGTAGCTGAATAGAAAAAAATATTAATAAAAAGTCAAAAAGTGTTTGTTCACAGTATTTGTATTTATTCAATACATTGTTGTGTTCAAAAACTGACCACAGAGATGAATCTGTTAAAGTGCAGAGTGCCACAAAGCAAAACATGTAACTTAGGGACTTAAATGTAAAAAACTAGTAACAGGTAACATACATAATATAAACATGCTTTAAAAAAAAGAAGAAAAAGCCTAAATAACCTTTCATGTAAAGGAGATTGTAAAAAAACAAAAACCCATCTGCATCAGCAGTCTACACTTCTGTACCACTGGTGATGCTTTACAGCATGGTAAAGCTTGCACAGCTCAGCAGTGGTTATTTTATCATCCAGGAGCAACGAAGCTTCACGTTTCCTCATTGATGAGGTACCTGCCGCACGTTTATTGCTTTTATGTTTCTCCGTACCCGCGTGCCGTTCAGTTGCAGCTTCCCCCTGACTGCTTACGTCAACATCGCATCGACAAAGTGTGCAGAAGCCATGAAATGAGTCTCGACTGCTTTTCGTCATAAACTCGTGCTCTTTTGTCCTTTCTGAATTCAACGAGGTCTCATGTTTCGGCATGATGCTAACTTTCTGTCATTGTCATATGACGTAGCAGCACATGGAACCTTGTTTATGTTTTTAACCAATGATATAGCAGATATTTATCTGACACCGCTCTTAGCCAATCATGTGTTAGACCAGATATGTTACGGCATTGGAGCAAAGAGTAATAAGCCAAGTGCCTTAAAAAGGAGAACAAACACGTGTCCGGCTCAAAGCTGCGCCTGTCTAACACTAAGGTATCCAAGGATGTGTCACTCTATTGGATAAACGCATAACTGAAAAGGTATGTGGGGGGATGTTTACAGAGGAAGTACTACCCGTCTTTTCACAGTAAAAGAAAAAAAAACAACATCCTCATTTTCACTTTTGTCTTTATAACTGTTTGATTGTTGTTTGCTGCGAGGTTAACCAGCGAATGAACGTTTTGAAAGCCTTGAAGGTTCGTTTGTTATTCTAATGAACATTTATGGCTATATTACACTGTGAAAGAGACGTCTGTAAATCAGTGGATATGTGTATATGTATATATATATTTTTTTGAACATCACAACCCGCGAAATGACTCTTCTCACTGTCAGAATTTGGTCCGATCACATTTCGAAAGCAATAAAGGGCCGCACGATTTCATTGTTTTATCCTCATTCAAGTTAGCCGGAGCGCTAAACCGGAAGTAGCCGATTCGGCCGGCGGAAGTCACTAGTGCGCATGTTCCGTAGGCCCAGTGATCCCGGAAGAAGATTGATAAACACTGTTTCATCCTTAAAGAGAAGTCTTTCTGTGATTATTGTGTAACATATTGTTAAAAGGTGGCTGATTGAAGGAGTCAGAGCTCAACTTCACTCTTCTTTGTTTATCTCTGAACATTTATATCCTTCACATATTGATATTCCAGCTGAACTCTTTATGAAAATACCTTGTTTGGTTATTGGTCCCGGTTTCTGGGTGGTGCCCAGTAAATAATTCATATTAATAAAGATATCAATTTTTAATAATTAATTGATTATTCTTGATAATTAGTAATTATTGCCCTTAATCAACTGTGCTTCTCACCCCATGTGAGGTGCTTTAAGAGTTGGTGCCAGAATTATTGATTGACATTGACAATTTTTTCATAATTCATAAATGTCTATGACACTTATGAATTACTGCTAATAACCAAACACTGGTGTGCGAGCTAATGCTTGGCTTAAGTACCCCAGCTACTGTTGTTGGTAGTCAAGGCAGTTGTAAACCTGACTGTGGTATGGCTGAGAGCACTTCACTCTATGGTGAAGGTTAGAGAGTCGAATCTGGCAGCTGACCTTTTGTTGCATGTCATTCTGTCTCCATCTTTCCATTAAAGTAATAGAATGCCCCAGAGGAAAAAATGTATTAAAAAACATGATTAGCTGATGTGAAAAGCAAATGTTAATCAAAATAAAGTGTTTTGTCATCAAATGCATGAAATAAATATAAAGTCCCCTTTCATGATAACATATGTTGTAATATATGTGTCATGACAGATTTTCTCGCTGTGGACTCTCAGAGACTCACTGTGAAATTGTGGCCTCGGCTCTGAAGTCAAATCCCTCCCATCTGAGAGAGCTGGACCTGAGTTCCAACCCCCTGTATGATTCAGGAGTGAAGCTTTCTGCTGGACTGGAGAGTCCAAACTGTAGACTGGAGACTCTGAGGTCAGTTCACTGGCTGTGACATTGGTACTTTTTTCTATGTATTCTATTCAAATCCTTCACTTAAGTTTCAAATATTTGCTACATAATGTTTTGGAATTTGAGTACAAATCTTACAAATATTTTCAGGAAATTCAAAATCCAGACTTGTTCTGTGTAAAAATGACTTCCAAAGTTTAAACTAATATGAGGCTTCAGCAGTCTGAGTTACACACATACATATTACATTACATACATATCAAGTATCTTTGTGTTTCTTCTTTGTTTTCTTGCTGAGCTGCAATGGAAGGATCACAACTCAAAGAGGGAATTTTGTACTAAACAGTCTGTAACTTTGAGTTAGACAAGTCAAGTGTGTGTAGCAGACTGTCAAAGCCTCATGTTAGCTTCTGCTGAACTTACAAAATGATTTCCTACAGTGTGGCTGTGTTAGGAAGAGACCACTTCACAGTCAGTATGGAAAGAGGAATGATTAATGCCACCAGTAACATGTTTTAATTACACATACATACTAAACTACTAAATACAGGAGGGAGATGTCATGAAATATATACTGAAAGATTTTTAGTCCAACATGTCTAATTTCATATTGATCCTCTAATTACAGACTTGACTGAGTCCAGCATCATTTTATGAATCAGTGTTGACATGAATGTGTCTGAATGTTCTGGTGACATTTGGGTGATGTCTGTAGAAGGCTGATATTATGATGATCCACAATAACACAATAACAAAGTCACTGCTCATTTTAGTGAAAAGATCATTGATTGGGACGCAATAATGTTGAACTACACATTTAAAACCTGAACACATCTGATTGGATTAGAAATGTATTTAATGTATACATTGATTATAAATGTATTGGATTTAATATAAATGTATTTAATAAATGTATTTATATAATTTATTCTTTATTCAGATTAAGGGGCTGCCAGTTGTCAAAGATCAGCTGTGCTTCTCTGGCCTCAGCTCTGAAGTCAAACCCCTCCCATCTGAGAGAGCTGGATCTGAGTGGAAACTACCTGTATGATTCAGGAGTGAAGCTGCTGTGTGAGTTTCTGGAGAGTCCAAACTGCAGACTGGAGACTCTGAGGTCAGTTCACTGAATGTTGCTATTGGTCATCTTAATTTTTTAACAGCTGAACCTCATTTATGTAAATACATAAATTACATCCATGGAGTTGATTTCCTTTCCTCCATATTTTCATTTTTTACAGTACAAAGTTTAATCTGTAGTTATATAAGATGACTTATTCTCAAAGAAACTGTAGAAAATGTCCACTGTTAGTTGATAAAGTACATTAATGTTATCATTTTTAAAGAGTCACATCTGTATACAAAAGATCCTCTCAACTAATATGTTTTAACTTGATCAAGTTTACTTGCTGATTACTGATTTACTAATTACTTATTTTCAACTTACTTTAATTTTAATGTGTTTTTGTGAATAATGTCTGATCATTGATATCGATCCTTCAGAACACACTCATAGAGGGACACAGAGATCAATGCAGGTGTTTAAAGTATTTTTTATGAATCAGTGTTAACATGAATTTGTGTCTGAATGTTGTGGTGACATCTGGATGATGTCTGTAGAAGGCTGACATGATGATGATCCACAATAAAACAATGACAAAGTCACTCTGCTCATGTTTGGGAAAAGATCATTGAGGAGATTGTAATGTTGAACTAGACATTTAAAACCTGAACACATCTGACTGGATTATAAATGGATTTTTATCTACATCATTTATTCTTTATTCAGTTTGCAGTACTGCAGTTTGTCAGAGATCAGCTGTGCTTCTCTGGTCTCAGCTCTAAAGTCCAACCCCTCCCATCTGAGAGAGCTGGATCTGACTGGAAACCAGCTGCAGGATTCAGGAGTGAAGCTGCTGTCTGATCTTAAGGAGAGTCCAGACTGTAGACTGGAGACTCTGAGGTCAGTTCACTGACTGTCTGTTACTATTGTTGATCTTAATGTTTAACAACTGAACCTAACTTATATACATCATAACTTACATCTATGAAGTTATTTTCTCCCTATATGTTCATTTTTTTACTGCACAGTTTAATCTGTATTATAAAGAAGCTGTGGAAAATATCCACTAATAGTTGTAAAAAATAAATTTAAGTTCATAAATTTTGATTAAAAAACTAAAGTCACATCTGTACACAGAAGATTCTCTCAACTAATGTTTTAAATGAACAAGTTTACTTGCTGAACTAGAAATATAATATTCTTTAATGTGTTTTAATTAGTCTGATCATTGATCCTTCAGAATACACACACACACACACACACAGACACACACACACACACAGACACACACACACACACACACACACACACACACACACACAGACAGACAGGCACACACAGAAAGACAGACACACACACACAGACACACACACACAGACACACACAGACACACACACACACACACACACACAGACACACACAGACACACACATATACTCTAATAGTAAATACATGTTCTTTTCTTATTTCCAGTAAAATAAAGGCTAGTTTAAAATAAAATAATGTGCAGTGTCAGTTCAGATTTGAGTGGGTATGTTTGCTCAAGAGATTTGTGCTTTGTCTGTAGCTTCACAATCACCACGGTCTCAGAACATAGGAGACAAACTGGTTTGAACAGACCGTGGAAGTATTTGCTCTGCCTTATGCACAAAACTAGTCATTGTGTATCGGCTCTGAGCACTTCCAAAATAAAAGCGTGACCTGTGCCCAACAATGTACCTGGACAGCTCTTGTGTAGTAACTTGCTGCTGATCTGCTAAACATGCTGCTAATGCTATGCTTCCTGTCTAGACATGGGGTAAGACTACTCATTTTAGATAAAAACTTATTGATTAGGACCATGTTGAACATTTATAACCTGAAAACATCTGATTGGATTATAAATGGACTTTCATCTACATAATTTATTCTTTATTCATATTAAGGTGCTCCGATTTGTCAGAGATCAGCTGTGCTTCTCTGACTTCAACTCTGCAGTCAAACCCCTCCCATCTGACAGGGCTGGATCTGAGTAACAAGAAGCTTCAGGATTCAGACGTGAAGCTGCTGTGTGATTTTCTGAAGAGTCCAAACTGTAGACTGGAGGATCTGAGGTCAGTTCACTGATGTTACTATTGTTGATCTTAATGTTTAACAATTGAACCTAATTTATGTACAAACATAACTTACATCCATCAAGTTAATTTCCTTTTTTTCCATATTTTCATTTTTTACTGTACAAAGTTTAATCTGTAGTTATAAAAGACTGATTCTTAAATAAATTGTAGAAAATGTTCACTGTTAGTTAAAGTAAATTTATGTTCATCATTTCTTGTAAAGAGTCACATCTGTATACAGAGGATCCTCTCAACTAATATCTGTTTTAAAATGATCAAGTTTACTTGAAAACATTATTAATTATATTCTTTAATGTGTTTTAATGAATAATGTCTGATCGTTGATATTGATCCTTCACACACACACAGAGGGACACAATAACACAATGACAAAGTCACTCTACTCATTTTAGTGTAAAGATCATTGATGAGGACATAGTAATGTTGAACTAGACATTTAAAACCTGAACACATCTGACTGGATTATAAATGGATTTTTATCTTCATCATTTATTCTTTATTCAGATTGGTGGACTGCAGTTTGTCAGAGATCAGCTGTGCTTCTCTGGTCTCAGCTCTGAAGTCAATTTCCTCCCATCTGAGAG
The DNA here is from genome assembly GCA_029490765.1 of Euthynnus affinis. Taxonomy (NCBI): domain Eukaryota; kingdom Metazoa; phylum Chordata; class Actinopteri; order Scombriformes; family Scombridae; genus Euthynnus; species Euthynnus affinis. The sequence continues at coordinate 14,476,760 of CM055856.1, read as the reverse complement.
TGCTGGTTCTGGATGGAAACCAGCTGCAGGATTCAGGAGTGAAGCTGCTGTGTGATTTTCTGGAGAGTCCAGACTGTAGACTGAAGTCTCTGAGGTCAGTTCACTGACTGTCTGTTATTATTACTGATCTTTTAACAACTGAACCTAATTTGTAAATGTTCATAACTTACATCAATGAAGTTATTTTCCCCATATGTTCATTTTTTACTGTACAAAGTTTAATCTGTAGTTCTTAAATAAACTGTAGAAAATGTCCAATGTTAAAGTAATTTAATGTTTTTAATTGTTGGTAAAGAGTCTCGTCTGTGTGCAGATGATCATCACCAACTATTATGTATTTAAATTGATAGTTTTCTTACTGAAGGAGAAATAATTATTCCTTTCATTATTTAATGTGTTTTAATGAATAATTGATTATTGATATGGATTCTTCAGAACACACACACTCATAGAGGGACACAAAGAGCTCAATGCAAGTGTCTAAAGTATTTTTATGACTCAGTGATGATGTGAATATGTTTCTCAATGTTGTGGTGACATCTGGATGATGTCTGTAGAAGGCTGACATTATGATGATCCATGATAACACAATGACAAAGTCACTCTACTCATTTTAGTGTAAAGCTCATTGATGAGGACATAGTAATGTTGAACTAGACATTTAAAACCTGAACACATCTGACTGGAGTATAAATGGATTTTTATCTACATCATTTATTCTTTATTCAGTTTGCAGGACTGCAGTTTGTCAGAGATCAGCTGTGCTTCTCTGGCCTCAGCTCTGAAGTCAATTTCCTCCCATCTGAGAAGGCTGTATCTGGGTAAAAACCAGCTGCAGGATTCAGGAGTGAAGCTGCTGTGTGATTTTCTGAAGAGTCCTCACTGTAGACTGAAGTATCTGAGGTCAGTTCACTGATGTTACTATTGTTGATCTTAATGTTTAACAATTGAACCTAATTTATGTACAAACATAACTTACATCCATCAAGTTAATTTCCTTTTTTCCATATTTTCATTTTTTACTGTACAAAGTTTAATCTGTAGTTATAAAAGACTGATTCTTAAAGAAATAGTAGAAAATGTTCACTGTTAGTTGTTAAAGTAAATGAATGTTTATCATGTTTTGTAAAGAGTCATATCTGTATACAGAGGATCATCACCAACTATTATCTGTTTAAAATGATCAAGTTTTGTTGCTGAAGGAGAAATATTTCTTTTTATATTCTTTAATGTGTTTTAATGAATAATGTCTGAAAACTGATCCTTCAGGACACACACACACACACACACACACACACACACACACACACACACACTGAGGGACACACACACACACACACACACACTGAGGGACACACACACACACACACACACACACACAGAGGGACACACACACACACACACAGAGGGACACACACACACACACACACACACTGAGGGACACACACACACACACACACACACACACACTGAGGGACACACACACACACACACACACACACTGAGGGACACACACACACACACACACACACACACACTGAGGGACACACACACACACACTGAGGGACACACACACACACTGAGGGACACACACACACACACACACACACACACACACACACACTGAGGGACACACACACACACACACACACTGAGGGACACACACACACACACTGAGGGACACACACACACACACAGAGGGACACACACACACACACACACACACACTGAGGGACACACACACACACACACACACACACACACACACTGAGGGACACACACACACCGAGGGACACACACACACACACACACTGAGGGACACACACACACACACACACACACACACACACACTGAGAGACACACACACACACACACACACTGAGAGACACACACACACACACACACACACTGAGGGACACACACACACACACACACACACACACTGAGGGACACACACACACACACACACACACTGAGGGACACACACACACACACACACACACACTGAGGGACACACACACACACACACACACACACTGAGGGGGACACACACACACACACACACACACACTCTGAGGGACACACACACACACACACACACACACACACTGAGGGGGACACACACACACACACAGTGAGGGGGACACACACACACACACACACACACACTGAGGGACACACACACACACACACACACTGAGGGACACACACACACACACACACACACTGAGGGACACACACACACACACACACTGAGGGACACACACACACTGAGGGACACACACACACACACTGAGGGACACACACACACACACAGAGGGACACACACACACACACACACACACACACTGAGGGACACACACACACTGAGGGACACACACACACACACACACACTGAGGGACACACACACACACTGAGGGACACACACACACACACACACACACACACTGAGGGACACACACACACACACACACACACACACACTGAGGGACACACACACACACACACACACACACTGAGGGACACACACACACACACACACACACTGAGGGACACACACACACACACACACACACACACACACACACACACACACACACACACACTGAGGGACACACACACACTGAGGGACACACACACACACACACTGAGGGACACACACACACACTGAGGGACACACACACACACACACACTGAGGGACACACACACACTGAGGGACACACACTGAGGGACACACACACACACACACACACACACACACTGAGGGACACACACACACACACACACACACTGAGGGACACACACACACACACACACACTGAGGGACACACACACACACACACACACTGAGGGACACACACACACACACACACACACACTGAGGGACACACACACACACACTGAGGGACACACACACACACACACTGAGGGACACACACACACACACACACACACACACACACACACACACACTGATGGACACACACACACACACACACACACATACACACACACACTGAGGGACACAGAGAATTAAATGCGGGTGTTTCAGTATTTTTATGAATCAGTGTTACATTAATAGGTGTCTGAATGTTGTGATGATGTTTGGATGATGTCTGTAGAAGGCTGACATGATGATTCAATTACATTTTATTTATATAACACCAAATCACAACAACAATCATCTCAGGGCACTTTTCCCAGAGAGGAGGTCAAAGCCTTACTCTGAGATTTAGAGAGATCTAACAGTTCCCCCATGAGCAGCACTTAGCAACAGCGCTAAGGAAAAACTCCTTATTAACAGGAAGACACCTGAAGCAGAAGCAGACTCTAGGTGGGCAGCTATCTGCTTTGATGGTTTGGGTTGAGAGAGAAAGAAAGAGGGAGGGGGAGAGAGACACTGAAGCATAATAACAACAATGATGTCAATAACAACAATAATAAATATAGAGATATGACTAGTAATAATAGTAGTAGTAATAGCCAGAGAAGACTTCAGGGACAATACACAATAACACAATGACAAAGTCACTCTACTCATTTTAGTGTAAAGCTCATTGATGAGGACATAGTAATGTTGAACTACACATTTAAAACCTGAACACATCTGACTGGATTATAAATGGATTTTTATCTACATCATTTATTCTTTATTCAGTTTGCAGGACTGCAGTTTGTCAGAGATCAGCTGTGCTTCTCTGGCCTCAGCTCTGAAGTCCAACCCCTCCCATCTGAGAGTGCTGTGGCTGGATGGAAACAAGCTGCAGGATTCAGGAGTGAAGCTGCTGTGTGATTTTCTGGGAAATCCAGGCTGTAGACTGGAGTATCTGAGGTCAGACATCATTTTTACTGTGCTGAGATTAATATATGATGTGAAAGTTGTGGTGACATTTCATTGCAGACATAAAGCTAATATTATGCTGATCCACACTGAGTATCTTAATGGTAAAGTCTGTTTTGTTCTTCAGTGATTTAGTCCATATACTGCGTCTGAGCAATATTAAGCTGCATGTTTAATTCAGTTTTATTTATAAAGCGCCAAATCACAACACAAAGTCATATCAGGGCACTTTTACATGGAGCAGGTCTAGACCACGCTCTTTAATTTACAGAAAGAGACCCAACAGTTCCCCCCATGAGCAGCACTTGGTGACAGCAGGAAGGAAAAACTCCCCTTTAACACCCGACTCTGGGTGGACAGCACACACACACTCACAGTACATCAATTATTGCATTTGATCCACCCGGCTGCTTAAGGCACAGTACAGGTATTACAGGTAGTACAGCTTGACATTTTGTTGTCCTGGTCAGTTATGGATTTTATCCATATCAACAAGATATTAAGATTCTGTATCAACTTGTCCTTTCTGACAGAGTGAACACAGCCTGGCCTCTCTGGGGAGCCTGTTCTGCCTGTGACGGCCTGTTTCTATGACCAGGCTGTGTCCACTCAGTCTGTACATGCTCAGTGTTTTCCTCACGTTTCTGTCAGTCACGGTGGTCAGGTACTCTGCCACCGTGCACTCTCTGTTTAGGGTCAAATATCCTTCTGATTTACTGTGTGATTTGGTGGTTTCGTTCCAATATTTGATATATTTTTCTTTTTGTTTAGAGATGATTTGGTTGGACCAGATTGTTTTCTTCTTCTTCTCTTGTTTCAGCATCAGCTCACACACACACACACACACACACTCACACACACACACACACACACACACACACACACACACACACACACACACAGTACAGGTACGATAATGAATAAAAGAAGCATTCATTCACAAATTAAATCAGGAGACATTTAACGTTTCATTTTTACGCCACATCATAAAGTATCAGTCGTCTACATATACCCATACATCAACCCCATGACTTACAAACCCTGTTGTATGTGTTTGAAATACACAAATACAAATGTTCTTTATACAACATCACTTAAAACACTTAACAACCCAGTAACAGACCTGCAGAGGCTGTAAACAATCACAACAAAAATGATCTCTTCAGGTTACCTGGCCCTATGACTGCTGTCCGTGGTGCTGATTTTCAACACGTAAACAACAACAACAACAATAAAACTTCAGTCTATTTCCACAGACTGACTAAGTTAACACACTCAGCTAAACCCAGGCAAGCATGGCACATTAAGCAATATGACGACATAAAAAATGCACACGTAGCTCCAGTTCAGTCAACAGTAAGGCCATAGAGGGAGAAGGGGGGGTGCATTTCACTCACTATTTGTAGAGGAAGGCCATTCTCCTCTTTCATGGTGGCACAGTGGTCAATAACCATGTCATAGAAGTTGCCACTAGCCTTTAGATCCTCCACAACAGCAGAGTTAATGGATATTTTGGCTAGGTTGACAAGTCTGTCCTGTCCACACGTGTTCCTCAGATAAGTTTAGATCCTTTTCAGACAGGAGAAGGAGCGCTCTGCTGATGTGCTGGTGGCATATATTGTCAGCATAAACTGGAGCAGCTTGTAGACCTGGCAGAGAGTCCTGTAGGTCATCCTCAATAAGAAGCTGTGTCAGCTCTGTTGGTGGCTTGTGAAACAGCTTGTTGTTGTACAGACATGACCAGCAAAATAGCCGCTGAAGTTTAGCGCTACCAGCTAGCCACTCGGTGCCAACATAATTTTCCTCATTGAATGTCCGAATCCCGCCTCGTCTCCTCTCCACACGCAGTTCTAGTTTGGCTGTTGGTCTTCAGTCAGATTTCACTTTGAGTTGCTGCTGTAGTGGTAGTTTAGTAAAATAGTTTTTACTAAAAACTCCAAATCTTCACCCTTCATAACGACACTTGCTAACGATGCTATAATATGGTTACCAGGGTTACCATAACATTCATAACATGCTATGATTTGATTGGTGAGAGGCCGTGGGTTGGCTGGCTTCCCTTGGCAGAGGCATGAGGGTAACCTCATCTGATTGGTTAATCCCTCTTTTGTTTTTTGGGATGTCTCTAAATCCAGACTGAAAAGCCTCAAATAAATTATCGTTATCTAGAAAGTCACATAACTGATTAGCGACTGCTTTCTGGAGGATCTTAGACAGAAGGAAGGTTAGATATGGGTCTATAGTTGGCTGAGACGTCTGAATCCAGAGTAGGCTTCTTAAGGAGGGGTTTAATTACAGCTGCTTTAAAGGACTGCGCTACATATCCAGTTATCAAAGACATATTGATTATATTTAGTAGGGAGGTGCTAATTAAGGGTAAAACATCCTTAAACAGTTTAGTTGGGATCTAAGAGACAATTAGAAGGTTTGGATGAAGAAATCATAGAAGTTTGGGAAGGACTAAAGTTATCATAAGAGTCCTCTGAGGTATTGATAAAAGGAACTGAATTCAGCGCTGATGGAAGTGTTTCCTTAAATTTAGCTACAGCACTATCAGTAAGACATCTGGTGAAGACATGTTTGTCTAATGGTGTGTAATCTACCAATAAAAATTCAAACGTTATCAGATGGTGGTCTGATAAAATGGGATTTTGAGGAAAAACTATCAAATGTTCAGTTTCTATGTCATAAGTCAGCACAAGATCAAAGGTGTGATTCTGACAGTGAGTGGGTTTATTTACACACTGAGAGAAGCCAACTGAGTCTAATTATGAGATAAAGGCAGTGCAGAGACTATCGTTATCGACGTCCACATGAATATTAAAGTCACCTGCTATAATTACTTTATCTGTACTGAGGACTAAGTTTGATAGAAACTCTGAGAATTCAGATAAGAATTCAGAGTACGGGCCAGGAGGACGGTACACTACAACAAATAGAACTGGCTGTACAGTTTTCCAGGAAACCGCGATATGACCACAATTTCATATCACCATATAAGTCCGTTCATATCATGATAGCGATATATATCAGGATATAGCACATTTTCTGTAAAGTCAATGAATAAATATTTTATATAAGATGACCACATGGAAAGGCCTGTTTCTTATTGCATTTTGAATTATATCAGGCCTGGAATGAAGTCATTTTAGGGCAAAGCCACTTTGGCCTTTGATAATTACTCATTTATTGGGGCATCACGGCCAAAATGTAGGACACCAAGACCAAAACCAATAGTGCAATAACAATAAGTGATAATTACATTGTATGAGGATAAAACAGTACAATCAACAATTAGTAGTCAGTGGATTGAAAAACAGTTCTGAGTTTATTAAAACTGAATGTTTGAATTTTCCACAAAATGCTGTCTGAAAAAAATGTGAGTAATTATATTAATTGTTATAGTTATATTTAATGATTTAATGAAGTCTATAAATGGGTAAGGGTGATCAATATTAATCTAAACAAGTTATAACAACTATTAGCATTTGAGTCTGAGATCACAGGAGTCACAAAAATGACTTCAAACACTTTTTACATGTTAAACATTAAACACACTGATGAGAAACTTGTCAGTGGGTCACATGATCTTTGTCAGTGGATATAACGTTAGTACCGGTGTGAAACCGACTTCATCACTCTGTCAGTGGATATAACGTTAGTACCGGTGTGAAACCGACTTCATCACTCTGTCAGTGGATATAACGTTAGTACCGCTGTGAAACCGACTTCAACACTCTGTCAGTGGGTATAACGTTAGTTCCGGTGTGAAACCGACTTCAACACTCTGTCAGTGGGTATAACGTTAGTTCCGGTGTGAAACCGACTTCATCACTCTGTCAGTGGATATAACGTTAGTACCGCTGTGAAACCGACTTCATCACTCTGTCAGTGGCTATAACGTTAGTACCGCTGTGAAACTGACTTCAACACGGAGTTTAGCATTACGGGTTGTTTTTAGCATTAATGTTGCTAAGCTAGCGAGTGTCTTTAGTGTGTTTATAGTGAGTGTTAGAGTCAGTCAGCACTAAAACTGTTTCCTTAGTCCAGTTTAACCTGCAGCAGTTGCTGAAGGATCGTGTAACGTGTTTTTCTGCCACGGAGGAAATAAATTCATGACGAGTGAAAACGAGTCTAAAGCGACTTCAGACTGCAGAAACGGAAAATATCAAAGTGCCAGCTGAGTTAAAACTGTCACAGACAGCTGACATAAGCAGTCTCATAAATACTACAGTCACCCAACCAGAACCCTGTCTTCCCGGCTGCTCGGGAACTACCGGGGGAGTAGGGGCTATGCTAGGTTAGTCCGCACCAACTATCGGGGGCTAGCTAACTACATTAGCTACTGATTGTTTGATTGTTTCCATGGTGAGGAGCCTCGCCTCCAACATTGCAAATAAACTACATTAATTACATTTCCCATTATCATTAAAGGAGGCAGAGCAGTAACTAAACATGAGACACACTGAGCAAGAGAGAGCAGGAGAGCGAGAGGGAGAGAGAGAAGCCATCGCTAACTGTTTAGCTTAAGGGTTAGCTGTTAATGCTAGTGCTAGCTGCTGAGCTCAAATAACTAACCGCTGTGTGATTAACAGGAAAAAGTCGCTAAGAGAAAAAACACAATGAGAGTGCTTATGTAGGACTAGCGAAAAAATAGGTTTTCCAATTAATAGTAAATCCTATTTGAATGATCAATAATTGATTCTGGAAATCCAGAGATTGATGTTTGCATTGTGCCTTTACTCAGTAAACATGGACATCTGCACTGTGTTGTGTGTATGCAGTGGTTACTTGTTGTAAATGGTTGGAGCAGCATGATGTGTGAAATGTTTACTTTGTTGTTGTTGTTGAGTTATTACAACATGCAGAAAAACATTATTTTAAGTTTAAAAGTAATGTAGACGCTAGCTGCTATATTAGCTGCCATGAGTCACGACGGTCTCGTAAACCGTGACGTGAATAGTTTCAGTGTGTGGACCCGCCACAGTTCATGGGACTGTTGTGACTCAGGATGGTCTGCTGACTCTGGCTGTCTTGTAGATCACATCTACAAGAGGAACAGACTGAAAAAGATTTGACACACTGATCTGACCTCTTGGTTTGCATTTGTTAACGACATATTATGACTATGAAATGTGAAATGTGGAAGTGGTGCAGATTCTACTGTATTCAGTATGTCTCTACCTGGCAGGGAGCTAACGCCAACTAGCAGCTGTCTGCAGATATCAGACTGATGTCAACACAAATACAAACAGTGCTCTAATGAGCAGACTTTCACTTTTTGCTTTCTGTGCTCAAAGTGATAAAGTTGAAACAGCAGCTACTGACAGTCTATGTGTTGTTTTATGGGATTGCATTCATGATTTTTAAATGTGCATAATGATAAAGCACTTGGAAGTGATGCAGGTCTTTTATTATTCTTGCTCAATGGCTCAGCACATGTAGTCCTAAAAATATATATATGTGTCATTAATCAGAAGTATGGAGTGCTGCTTGGGTGTAGAACAGTATCCCTCTGGTGCTCCTCAGTTTGGGGATCCTACTAGTTTAGAGTTATTGAAAAAATTGAGGCACTCGAGCAGGTAATGCCTTTAAAAGGCCAAACATGGCTTTTTTTAAAACTATGACTGAGTAGCCATGGAATATTTGGAGTTTCCATTTTCTAAATTTCTAATTTCTAAACCTTCAGCTCTGAACAGATTATGAAATATTGAATGATTTCAAGCATGAACTTTGTCTTCTAAAGTAACATCATCTATTCTTTATTCAGTTTGTGGGACTGCAGTTTGTCAGAGATCAGCTGTGCTTCTCTGGCTTCAGCTCTGAAGTCCAACCCCTCATCCCATCTGAGACAGCTGAACCTGAGAGTAAACAACCTGCAGGATTCAGATGTGAAGCTGCTGTCTGATCTTCAGGAGAGTCTACACTGTAGACTGGAGACTCTGATGTGAGTAAAGTGTTGGAGTCAGTCTTATTAAACACAGTGAGTATCAAAGCAAAGATCCAGTATTTCCTGGTGAACCTTCAACCTTCTCAGTGGCTACTTTCCTCAGTGAAGCTGTGAGAGAAGAATGGTGACAGGCTTCAGGATTGGACAGAAAGACACAAAGATAGAGAGAACAGTCAGCCAATCAGATCAGCCAGAAGTTTGTTGTGATCATGTGTTTGAGTTGATGTGAAGACGACTGTTGTTATTGTGTTGATGTCTGCAGGAAATAAAGCTGGATTCCAGCTGACAGCATTACATGGTGTACAGACAGTGGTCCTCATCATCAAACTGTTGTACCATCAAATCTGATCTGAAAGTGTTTGTTCTCATTTCAACACTAAAAAAATGATCAGTTCATTTTTATTTCTTTAACAGAGATCAGTCTGACTGAAGCCTGCAAATCACTGGCTCTGATTCCACAGAACCATTATTATATTTAATAAGCATGTGGTCTTTAAAGTGACCAGAACCTCTGCTGAAGCAGATGTTAAGCTGAGAGTTCTGACTGATTTGCATGTCTGATGATTTAACAGTAGGTCTTCAAAAATCTTCAGATCCAATAGAAACTCTGTAGCTTTTAAACTTTTCTAACAGTTGACATTTATCAACAGTAAATCCATCAATTAACTGATGAGTGAATGTCTCTGTTTCTGCAGTAATGATGTGTTCATGACTCTCAGAACTTTAGTTCCCGTGTATACTTATAATCTGCAGACTTGATACCAAAAATCTGTGCAGGTGTGTGAGCTTGGAGCTCAGTGTGTTCACTCCAACATGTTAACATGAGAGCTGAAAGGAAGCAGCTACGCTGCACAGCTGTTCCACTTCTGGTCTGAACAGGACTGAAGTCCCTGCTGCTCTTTATACTGGATGTGCTGCATCACTGACTGACAGCTGATGAAGTGAGTCTCACTAAACTCTGATTTATGACCTCTGTTGTTTCTTCTTCTCTCATCAGCTGGAAGGATTGATGATCTCTGTCAGTGTGAGTGAACATCCAGGAGTGTGTTGAGAGAGGATCAGCTGGATCCTGATGATCCTGGACCAGAGTCTGGATCTGGATTTTCTCATCTTCACTTAAGTTACTTAACTGACAACAAACTGAACAGTTAAATCTGGATTTAGTTGAAGTGAGCACTCCAATTTGTTATACATGATGTGTTTGATAGAAAAAAGATAAAAAACAGGTGTTATAAGTCAGACTGTGACTCTGGGCCCATATTTATCAAGTGTCTCAGAATAGGGAGTTAACAGAGGACTAAAACTAATGAATGAAGCAGAAGAGAATTTCCTGTGACTGTCAGCAGGAGAAGGATTACTCCTGGGAGAGAGTGACACGTCGCTGTTTTACCACAGTCACAGCAGCAAAGTAGAAATAATGATGACGTGTTGTAGTTTTCTCACAGTCTCAGCTGCAAATATTAAACAGTGCTCATTTGATCTATTGGAACAAAACTATGATACCAAGATTCATTCTAAGATGATATTTACAAAGTATAAAGACAGCCTCAGCAATAAATGTAGCCTTTATGTTAATGAAGATAACAGCTAATTAGACTCAGCTGTGTGAAATGATCTTGGTTCAGCCACATGCTTTCACGGCCTGTAATCGTGCTGCATCTTGCACATATTGCACAGACACACGCTGCAAACCCTCTCCATGAAGAACATCTTCTCTTCCTCTGTCCAATTCCTCTTTCAACAACTCCCTCAGGAGGAGCAAGAAAAGACTTGAAAACTCACTCTGATATCTCAAAAACAGCAAAAGATAGAAAAAACATGTAAATTCAAAGTCTTGTGATTCATTTAAAGTTCAAATGCAGTTTGTCTCTAAAACTATGTGGAAACATTAAATGTTCAATAAGGTGTGGGTTCACTCTCACTCTCCATTCAAATATGAGTATTTTTCTGTTTCCAGCTGCAGTTACTTATTGTCTCTACACACCTGACAGTACACATGTCAATCACACTTTCAAAATAAAAGCACACGGCTGTAAGGAATATCACTCATTTTTAAAAAGCACAGTGATCTGATCCTGACGGGCCAGAGTGCGAGGTCCAACACTTTTTGCAGCTTTCATTGAAATGATGTTGAAATCATTTGTTCTCCTCTGCATCACACACAAAGTCAGGCTCAGAAATGATTCTGTTTATGCCTAAACAATCTTTCAATAAACTCACTGACATCAAGTGTTCCCAAAACATCTCTCCTCTCAGGGAATATCTCTGCCTGAACTCCATCTGCTGCAGCTCCTAAATATTGGCAGAGATAAGAATCATTTACCAAGTTTGGAAAGTCTATAAAAGTCTACTTTTTCTCCTGAAAGTAGGACCAGAGATGCATCACTCTGATCATTTTTGTCCAGTTAGGAGTGATTTCCTGCTCTGAGACGCTTGATAAATCCGGCCCAGATGTGAATGATTTGAGAGATTGGCTGTCCACAAATGTCATCGGGTTAAATTCTGAAAAAATGTATCATGGGTCCAAAGAAACCTGCGTGTGCAAGTTAAATCAGATCTTGGTTCTGTTGATAGCAGCATCAAGCCTGTGGTGAAAAACCTTTTTTTATTTTATTCCAGTCTAAGTTTTGATGATCATATCAGCAGCTGGTCCAGTCCTGTTTTCACCATTAAAACATATTCAAATAATATCTATAAAAGCAGCACAAAACACTGCTGCTGTCAGACTTTGAACTGAAAAGCAGGAACAGAGATCATATTACTCCATTCATCACTTCACTGGTTACCTGTTTGTTTTCAGATTGATTGTAAAGATTTGATTGATTACTTTTAAAGGCTCTTCATGGCTCCAGAGAAGATTTCACAGCTGCTCTGTGTGTAAATATTACAGCTATAGCTATCTAGCTTTTATATGCAAAAACATGATGTAAACATTCATAGTTTATATCTCATAACGATTTCTAACAAGTCGTTTGCATTAAGCTGCAAGTTTACAGTAAATATATCATTTCAACTTGTGAGATCATGTGATTCAGCTGTGTGATCCAACCCTATCCAGTCACATCCTTCATATCTTTTTTTCTACATCAGTGCAGCATCTTGCATGTATTCTACAACACTGCACACAGTGATAATGATGCAAAAGGACTGTGGGCACAAGTTGATTAAAAACATGAAATGTATCTTCTCCACTGAATCTCCAGCTAAACCTCCTGTTGACTTGTGTGTCCTTACAGGTCGTTTGAATATATCTCTTCCATCAGCAGTGTAAAACTAATGAATCATTATAGAAATAAAGCCACGATTTGCATGAACGCAGCTTATTTTTCTTGAACTTCACATCAAGCGGTGGCAAATGAATCAGAGCCGACTGTCAGCACAGATAAATATGGGCCTTGGTGTTTGCTGTCAGGGCTCTGGATCAACCTGTTTGAGGAGCTCAGTCTGATCAATCATTATGTTTGTAATACTTTGAACATTTGAATCTTATGTCTATTTACTGTTTTATGATCTTCCTGTATATTTGTGTTCATTTAGTGTAAAGCGCTCTGTAACATTGGTGTTGAGAGGTTTTCTACACTTGTGAAGGGAGGGTGGTGGGATGACGCTGGTAAACAAAGAACAAATTCTAATTGCAGAAACATCTGTGGAAATAAATGAACTTGCAGTGTTTTTATCCTGTCCAGCTTCAGCTTCATGTATAACATCTATTTTTATTGTAATTATTGTTTCTGTCTTTGTGTAGAAATGAGCCATATTTGATTGAATCAGTGTTCTTTGTTCTGGACATCTGTGGATTTTTTTGCCTAACCACTGGACCACCAGGACACGCCAACTTAGCTTCTGACAACTTTGTCTTTATTTTAAAGATCCATTATTCTTTTTTTTATTATTATTAATTTCTTCAAAGTTTCCAGTAAAGAATTGTCTGTGTGATTTGGTTCTGTTATTAAAGATTTTCATTTCCAGTTAATATTTATTCATCAGTCATTTATTATTGGAAACTTTATTCTCATATATGTTGAATTGTATGTTTTTCTGTAGATGAAACATGTTTGCATGTTTGGCTGACCTGCTGTGAACTGACTAACAGACTTTAGCTTATGTTAGCTTAGCAACTGGAATTCATTCATTGGAAGTGAACCAACTGAACACTGTCTTTATTTGACCTCTAAGTTAGTGCTGAAGTACTTGGTTCTTTCCAGTAAATTCACTAACTTTTGATTGTCTGTGTTTTCTTTATTCCTTGACTTTATTACTGAAATCAAGAGCAAAATACAAACAAGGAAACAGCGCCACCAAGTGACAATACAAGAAAACAGCAATCCATACCCAGATAGCAACTGACTCTGGACCGGATCCGCTTCCAAACCGGCAGATCCGTGTTACAGTCTCACCGGTTTTACGACTCCGTGCCAGATACGGACCGCATACAGACTGAGGAGTGGGCGTGTCGCAATCAGTCAGCTGAGTCAAAGCAGCCACGAGCCAGAACTGCGGAAACGAGCGCGCGACTGTTTTTTTCTAATTTATCAGACGGACACAGGAGAAGGTGACAGTTGGCGACTCTTCCAGCTTTATAACGGTAAGGCGAACAATTTTGTGGCAAAACAGTATTTAAAGTGGTTTAATGCTTCTTAACATAATTTCAGAATGTTTTGACTTCCCATTTAAGCTTGTTAATAATTGGCAACGGCTAGATTTTTAGCCGGGCTAACTTACTGTAACCTATTTTTATGTTATATCAAATTAATTCTGATCTAAATGTGGTATTCTATGTTTCTTCCGGTTTAGCACTTAAGCAGGACATGCAATGGTTTTATTTTGAAGGAGTGGAGCGGAAGTGTTGCTGCGCGGCAATTGTGTATGCTTGAAGTTGAAGTAAAAGATGGAGTAACGTCTCGTTCGGACAACTAAGCCTCCGTGTTTTTATTTTTATCAGCTTCATAAGTATAGGCCAATATAACGCTCGGTTACACTGGTGGCAGCGGTGGGATGCCGCTCACTGTTTAACAAAGAAAATAATAAAGACGCACGAAGACCGCCGAAACAGTTCTCCGGAGTGGAAGCTAAGTATTAGCCGCGCTTAGCTTAGCTGCACTCAGTTTAGGTAGCATTACCGCGAGGCCATACCGGGTTGTGTCTGAACTTCACCTCGCGGTGGCAGGTTAAGCGGTTGGCACAGGAAAATAAATTTAAACAAAACAAAAAAAAAAAAAAAAAAAAAGACTACTCCAGCAGCAGAATGTGGAAGTTTGATGAGGACCCGTTCGACATCAGAGAGCGCAGCGGAGAGAGGTCATTCGCCAGCGGGGTCAGGATCGACCTCCCGCCGCCTTTCACCGGAGAGGAAAAACAAAGTTTCCCATCCTGGGCCCGACAGTACGAAGTGGCAGTGAGAGCACTGGTAGGAGGCACCGGAGGTGACTATGACTATGAACTGGTGAGGATTTTACCAACACGGCTAACCAAGGCCGCTTTTCTTCTATGGGATAGCCTGCCTGCAGCCATACAGGCTGATTACACAGCAGTAAAAGAGAGGCTGCAGGAAGCTTTTGGACAGAGACATTTTCTGGACTGTTTTAGAGCGAATCTCTCTGCCCGCCTCCGGGCGCCCGGGGAGAGCTTGGAGGTGTATGCTGCAGATATAAGCAAGCTAGTACAGGAAGCCTTCCCTGGCTATGGGGATATGGCGCAGAGAGAGGAGAAATTTCGCAGGTTCCTGGCGGGGCTCGACCCAACTCTGCGATCCAAATGTCATGAACAGGGGGCTACTGATCTGGAGGAGGCCCTGGTGATTGCGGGCCGATGTGAAATGGCCAGAGAGACTCTGAAAATGGACTATGTCAATACTCCAGTACGCCACACTCCTCCAGGGGGTGGTGCAGCTGCAATGGTGCACTCCATATCAGATGGAGGAGGTTTGTACAGAGCTATAGACAGACTTACTGAAGACATGAAAGAAATGAGGGTCGAAATGAGAAGAATGGCAGAGGAAAATAGGCGCCTGAAGTCTCCTGGCTGGGGAGAGGAATTGAAATCGTCTCCCTGGTGCCAGTGTACGTGTGGGGGACAGAGCTGCCAGTCACGCCGCCCACGGGGGGAACAGAGAGGCCGCTCCCCAAACCGTAGTGGATATGAACAAAGAGCAGAGGGAGGTGGCTGGGAAAGACCCGGCTCTCGGTCATCCGACAATGACAGAACCAGCTCTCCAACTTGGCGGTCCTCTCGACCCTCCAGAGGCTCCTTTAATGATGATTCACACAGACAAAAAGGGGTGCGATTCCTCTCCCCCAAGAGGGAGGAAGCAGCCAATCAGTCGGGAAAAGAGATGTAGCTGATGTTGCGGCCCAAACGTCAGCTATATTCCCTATGGGCCTTCAGGATGACGAAATAGTTGCCACCCCCACAAGTGCTACACTGAAACAGGACACTGAGGAGCAGCAGGTTACCTCCTACGTGAGGGGGAGCATTGAGGGGACTGAAATCAACATCCTAGTGGACTCAGGAGCCACTGAGTCTTTTATCAGTGCTGATTTCCGCATGTCTGTTCCAGCTCTGCGCAAGCGACCCCTTAATGCTGATTTTATTGACGCACGAGCAGTGAATGGACAGATGCTGGATACATTGGGGACTATAACAGCCACTCTGCGCCTCGGGAATAACTCCTGGCAACATGTTTTCTATGTACTGAGGGGGTCTACACAGACAGCACTGCTCGGCATGGACTTTCTCCTTCCTAACCGTGCCCTCTTGGATTACGCCCGGGGCACACTGCAGTTATGGGACACAGTAATCCCACTACTAAGTGGCAAGGACTTGATCCCTGAGTGTTGCAATGTATCCATAGCCACTGCTGTGACACTGCCACCCCTCAGTGAGATGCTGGTTCCTGTCTGTGTGTCACCAGCAGGGGCTGCTGACCAATCTCCAGACTTTGTGGGCTACCTGGAGCCCAATCTCCAGAATAAATGCGAGTGTGTGGTGGCTCACACAGTAGCAGCAGTAAGGAACGGGGTGACGTTGGCTCGTGTGTTGAACCCCACAGATCAGGACTTTACATTGAGAGAGGGCATGCATTTGGGGGAGTTTTTCTCTGTGGATGAGTCTGAGATTGTGCCGCTCCCACAGGCTCCGGTTGGAGCAGTCTCCGCCATTCCCACCACTGAACTGACCTTGGTCTCACTGGAAGAGTCTCCGGCTAGTCAACAACAGAAAGCACAGTTGGCTGCTCTGTTAGCAGAACATCAGGAGATATTTAACATGACTAAAGGGGTATCAGGCAAATGCACACTCATTAAACACCACATCAAGACAAACAATCATCACCCCATCAGACAGCGCGCTTATCGTACCTCTCCAGAAAAGAAAGAGGAAATTGATAAGCAGGTAGCGGCCCTGTTAGCTGATGGAGTCATTGAGGAAAGCTGCAGTCCGTGGGCTTCGCCTGTTGTCCTCGTAAGGAAGAAAAATGGTGAGTGGAGATTTTGCATTGACTACCGCCGCTTGAACAGTATCACAGTAAAGGACTGCCATCCCCTCCCCAGGGTGGATGACACCCTGGATGCGTTAGCAGACTCCCTCTGGTTTAGCACTTTGGATTTCTCAAATGGCTACTGGCAGGTGGAAGTAGCGGAGGAAGACAGGGAGAAAACAGCCTTTACCACTGGCAGGGGTCTCTACCAATGGCGGTCAATGCCCATGGGCCTCACTAATTCACCTGCCACGTTTCAGCGCATGATGGAACTGGTGCTCAGGGGGCTTCCTTGGCAGGTGTGTATGGTGTACCTCGATGATGTTCTGATATATAGCCCTACATTTGAGGACCACTGCTCCAGTCTGCGTGAGGTTTTCTCCAGGATTCAGACCGCAGGCCTCAAACTGAATCCGAAAAAGTGTCATCTCGCTAGAGACCATGTTGTGTTCTTGGGGCATGTTGTGTCTCGGCACGGCTTACAGCCAGACCCTAGGAACACGGACAAAGTCAAGAGCTGGCCGACCCCGCAGAATCCAACTGAAGTGAGGGCTTTTGTGGGACTATGTTCTTACTATCGGCGCTTTGTCAAGGATTTTGCACAGCGGGCAGCTCCCCTGCACCGGCTAACTTGTAAGGACATGCCGTTTGAGTGGACGACGGAGTGTAATGCTGCCTTTGAGTACTTAAAGAGGGTGCTCTCAACCGCCCCCGTGGTCACTATGCCAGACTTCACCCTCCCCTTTAAAGTGTACACAGATGCCTCCATGGAAGCAGTGGGGGCTGTGTTGGCTCAAGATAGGGATGGTGTAGAGAGGGTGGTGGTCTATGCCAGCCAGTCACTGTCTGCCACTGAACGGCGCTGGTCCACATTTGACAGAGAACTATGGGCCATAGTGTGGGCTGTGCACCAATTCCGGCACTATATTGGTGCCGCTGCTTTCACAATCATAACTGACCATAAGCCTTTGTTGAGTCTGCGTGACATGTCCATTGACAAAGATCCCACAGGAAAGAGAGCAAGATGGATATTGGAACTGGATCCATTCAACTGGGTTATTAAGCACAAGCAGGGGCACCAGCATGCTAACGCCGATGCTCTCTCACGGCGGCCGCCAGATCCTGAGGCTGGAATAGCAAATGGTTGCTCCCAGGAAGTAACCACTTATGTGAACACCATTGGCTCAGGCAGAGAGTCAGATGTTTCCCAGTTGGATGCTCCTCTGTCCCTGTCACTGTCTGAAAGCCCCCAGGACCGTGACACAAACACAGGAGAGCAGGGTGCTAAGATAGACAGTCAGCCAGATGACTTTTCTTTTGCGTATGGGCTCTTAAATGATGAGGCTGGGATTAAAGAACTGCAACAGGCTGATCCTGATATTAGCAAAGTGCTGGACTGGATTGAAAGAAATGGATCGCGGCCCCCTCAGACACTGATGAGAGGTCACTCAAGGCGGCTGCGGAAATTATGGACTGAGTATCCCCGTCTGTCTATAGTAAATGGGCTGTTGTGTCGAACTGTGAAGTCTTCTGTCATGGGGGATGCCGTGTGTCAAGTTGTTGTGCCCTCCTCACTTATCTCGGATGTGCTGCAGCATCTGCATGGAGCTCCGGGCTCAGCACACTTTTCAGCAGAAAGAGTATGGGAACGAGCAAGGCAGACATGTTACTGGCCCTTTATGTTCAAAGACATTCAGCAGTGGTGTGAGCAGTGTATCCCCTGTCAAACCCGCAGGGCCCCACTACCAAAGCATCGAGCACCAATGGGGGGCTGTCAAGCGAGCAGACCCTTCCAGAGAGTGGCAACTGACATTTTGGAGCTACCAATGACTTCTAACGGCAACAGATATGTGTTAGTAGTAGAGGACTACTTCACCAAGTTTGTGAATCTGTATGCTCTTCCTAATCAGACAGCTCGATCAGTGGCACAATGTTTGTTCGAAGACTATGTACTAGTACATGGCATTCCTGAAGTGCTGCACAGCGACCAGGGCCGGCAATTTGAGGCTGAGATTGTGAAAAGACTTTGTCAGCTTTTGGGGATCAAGAAAACACGTACTGCTCCCTATAATCCTAAATCAGATGGCATGGTCGAACGTTTTAATCGGACTCTTATTGATCAGCTGGCCAAGACCTTGCTTGGCTGTGGCGGTGAATGGGACACGTATCTGAAGCAGGTGGCGTTTGCATATAACACGTCTATTCATGCCTGCACCAATCACACCCCTTACTATCTGACACATGGACGTGAAGCTCGTGTCCCAGTGGATGTTTTAGTGCCATCACAACAGGGGCATTCAGACGTGTTTTCATCGCACGGCGACTATGTGGTCTCTCTGGCGGAAAGGCTGGAGACCGCCTTTGGTGCTGCCAGGCGCAGTAGCACCTGTGCTCGGGAGAAACAGAAACTGTATCATGATGGTGTGGCCAGGCACAAGCCATATACAGAAGGGGATCTGGTGTGGCTGCATGATCCTACAGAGGACAGAATGAAGTTGGCTCCTCACTGGAAGGGACCCTATAGGGTCCTGGCTGCATTGGGCTCACAGGGGGAGCCGGGACTCACTTATCGTATTGGCTGCCCTTTGGACACTGACGGAGAGGGGCAGGTTGTCCATTACAACAGACTGAAACCATACACACTACCTCTCCTTGCTGCTTCTCCTGGCAGCCGTGAAGTTTCTCCTGCTCTTTCACCGCAGGATGAGAGGCTGTTAGAGGGGAATGTGGAGGTGGAAGAGCCGCCCAGTCTGGGTGGTACAGGGACTGGACCAACTGCGGACACCAATGAGCCACAGCAGGCGGTGTCTCGTTCTGGAAGGACTGTTAAACTGCCAGTTCATTTCAAGGACTTTATTACTTATGGTTAATTTACATGGGTCATAGGCTGTATGGAATGTATAACTCTGTTGTGTATTAGTATAACTTTTGCACAAATTCAGGTAACATTTTTTTTACATACGGATAGCCATGTGTGTTTATTTGTTCAAATTTTGTAGTCGATTGGAATGCTAGTGTGTGTCAGTAATATCTGGGGTACGTTACAGCATACTTGAGACTGTGTTATGTTATGGGGGAGATCCACTGTGTTGTTTCCTGTTGTTCATTTATATGCTTGTGGCACCTTTAATGCAGTTACACTATTGATGATCAGAAACGAGGACGTTTTTTTTTTGAGGGGGGGAGGTATGTAACCTATTTTTATGTTATATCAAATTAATTCTGATCTAAATGTGGTATTCTATGTTTCTTCCGGTTTAGCACTTAAGCAGGACATGCAATGGTTTTATTTTGAAGGAGTGGAGCGGAAGTGTTGCTGCGCGGCAATTGTGTATGCTTGAAGTTGAAGTAAAAGATGGAGTAACGTCTCGTTCGGACAACTAAGCCTCCGTGTTTTTATTTTTATCAGCTTCATAAGTATAGGCCAATATAACGCTCGGTTACATTACTTAACCAGCTAAGTTAATGAATAAACAACTCTGTGTTTGTCATTAGTGATGTTACAACCAATGTTGTCCACAACTTGCTTTTCATCCGCATCTTACTATCTGTTAACTCTACGTTAGCTGATTATAGGAATGTAGCCAGTAGCATATAGGCTAACAGCCGTTAACGTTATGCTTCCAACGGCAAACCGTTGGAAGCATAACTGCTGTTTGATCCTTTGTAAAATACACAAAACTAGTAGAGAGCAGCGTCCAGCAGAGCTTCTGGAGTACAAAGATTCAATGTGAGAGAAGACTAAATGCATTTACATATAGAAAAAAGTGCAAGCGTTAATCGGGGCCCTCGCTGATCCCAGTCGGGAAGTGTGAGGAGTCGGGATGAATGAGACGGCTTGACATGAAAATAAAAGACAGTGAAGAAAATGAAAGCACACAGGCACACACACGGCTGGGGTTTGTGGCAACGTAACAATCTGAAAAGTAACTAAACGCCTTCATTCACAAAAACAACTGAAAAAAAAGGTCTGTGTTAAAAGTCATCGAGCTCTGAGGCGATAGGATCTTTTTACAAGTGAGTCGTTGTTTCAGATGGAAAAAGTCTGGAGCACACTGATTGATTTGTAGTCTTTAATATTAAACAGACCAACATTATGATATAGTCAACGAAGGACAGCTGTTCATATGGGTGGAACAAGTATTCAACTGTTTGATAACAGATATAAGGGGCGCTCATTTCCACAGCCAATATCCACAAATTAAAAACAAGACACAATAATAATAATAATATCTTTATTTATATAGCACCTTTTTAAAAACAAAGTTTCCAAAGTTCATTGACAGACAAAGCAAAAACAATAAGGGTCATTCCCTTATTAAATCCCATAGAGCTCTTAGAAGTCTTTTACCTCCTTCCTGTCAACATTACTGTGATGACCTACACGTGGAAGCTCTGATACTTTTACAGATTTTAAAACTCTGACAAACTCAACTAAACTTACAAAAAGCACCTTAAATCTCTTCAGTTTACACTTTAATTATCTGTAGATCTTGTTTTCACTGACCTCCAGATGTTTGCGAGTTTAACCTGCACTTTAATCTCTTCAGAGGAAAATGAGATTCTGAGATTTACTTTTGGACAGACGACCGGCAGTGAAGACGTGTCTTATCTCTTTCTTTTGTGAAACAATCTGTGCTGCAAATGATGAAAATGTGCCTACAAACAGTCTTGTAACCTGACAGCCAAAGAATTCTGTGTCTGCTTTTTGCACTACGTCCACTAGAAATAGAAACAAACTGTTCTGCCGATGTTTACATATATGCAACATTTCTGTTTCTGTGCAGTTGGAATAAAATGAAAAAGGGAGAGTGTGACTGCTGACCACGTCTTTGTCTTTGAACACCCTGATTGTTCTCATTTTTAGAACCATAAAAGCATTTTCTTATTTATCTTATTCAGTGTTTGCTGGATATATGTATTTTTGATAGCTGACACTATTATCTGAGTCGGTACTGTGCTTATAAACTGATACTGTGCAAAGGTTTTAAGCACTAAAAGTAAAGTGAGGATGCTTTGTGTTAAAGGGTTATACTGTATCTCCCACACAGATCTGTCTATATTGATGTAAACCTACTCAAAGCTGAGACTTGGATACTTTAATTAAGTTTACATTATTTTATTTACAACAGAACCTGAAGAACAAAATGTAATTGTCCGAGTACTTCCTGTCTGGACTGTATGTGTTCAGATTTTATCACCTTTGACTGCTTGATCACTGAGGTGAACCAGCTTGAGTCAGCATAAAAAGAAGAAACTTAAAGGAATGAGTCGTTGTTTCAGATGGAAAAAGTCAATTATCCATTGTGTCAAATCTTCATGTGAAAAGTAACTAAAGCTGTCAAATAAATGTAGTGGAGCAGAAAGTACAATATTTCCCTCTGACATGTAGAAAGTAGCATCACATGGAAATACTCAAAGTACAAGAACCTCAAAACTGGACTTAATTACAGTATTTGAATAAATGTACTTTGTTGCTTTTCAGCACTGGAAAATAGTCAAAATAAAACAAAACTTTTTACAACCCACATCAGACAAATAACACACACACACACACACACACGACGGGAGAGCAACAAACAGGAAGAGGAAGTAACGTTGAAACTATTCAGTCAGACTTTAACGTCGTCAGAGCAGAAGGAGGAAATCAGCAAGTATGAGGCAGATGTTAAAAACTCTTCATGCAAATGTATATATATATATATATATATGTAGCTGTAGATAACACACACACACACACACACACACACACACACACACACACACACACGTGACTTCCAGTAAAGAAGAAGGTGGGAGGAGCGCTAAGAGTGAAACGATTCAGTCAGACTTCCTTCGTTTTCACGTCGACAAAGCAGAAGAAAGAAAACAGTCTGAGGCAGGGTGAGTGTTAATATTACTGCTGCAAATAATGATTATTGTTATTATTGATCAATCTGCTGATTATTTTTCAGATTAACTGTTTAATTGTTTAAACTGTGTCACAAAAATATGAAATCACAGTGTTGAGGTCTTCAAACGTTTCTTGTTTTTCATTTCCTGGTTTCTGCGTCGATGTAACACGGCTTCAAACAGACTTTAATCCAGGTTAAGTAGCAGATTGTTTAGTTTGTTTTCTAGACATGAACAAGTTAAGCTGACAGTCCAGCATCAGGCAGCAGTGCCTTTAGTTTAAATGTTACTAAATAAAATGTTATATGGAAATATGTTTTTATCATTTGGTATTTTAACAGCACACATGTCAAACTTTGTGTTCTCAAACATGGAGATGTTAAAAACTCTTCATGAAAATATATCCAGTTTATAGCTGCAGATAACACACACACACACACACTCATACACACACTCTCTCACACACACACACACACACACACACACACTCACACACACAGAAACGCCTACGTGGCTTCCAGTAAAGAAGAAGGGAGGAGCACTAAAAGTGAAACTATTCAGTCTGACTCCATTTTAAAGTCTTGTCGACTTTAAAATGCTGATAGTTTTCAGATTAATTGTTCAGTTGATTAAACTGTGGCCGTTGCAGCTACAAAACTAGACATGAACAAGTTAAGCTGACAGTCCAGCATCAGGCAGCAGTGCCTTTAGTTTAAATGTTACTAAATAAAATGTTATATGGAAATATGTTTTTATCATTTGGTATTTTAACAGCACACATGTCAAACTTTGTGTTCTCAAACATGGAGATGTTAAAAACTCTTCATGAAAATATATCCAGTTTATAGCTGCAGATAACACACACACACACACACACACACACACACACACACAGAAACGCCTACGTGGCTTCCAGTAAAGAAGAAGGGTGAGGTAGGGAGTAAAAGTGAAAGTCTACTGATCATTTTTCAGATTAACTGTTCAGTTGTTTAAACGGTGTCATAAAAATATGAAATCACAGTGTTGAGGTCTTCTAGGTGATTAAGAGAATTTGAAATCAATCCTGAACTTCACTGGTAGCAACGAGGCTAAAACAGGAGTGATGTGGGATCTGCAGCCAGTCCCAGTTAGTAGTCTAGCTGCTGCATTTTGTACAAGCTGAAGACGTGACAGGTCAGCTCGGCTAAGGCAGGTGAAAAGCCAGTTACAGTAATCTAGACGGGAGAAGATGAAAGCATGGATGACATGTTCTAGGTTAGAGGTAGGGAGTAAAGGTGAAAGTCTGCTGATTATTTTTATGATTAACTGTTTAATTGTTTAAACTGTGTCATAAAAATATGAAATCACAGTGTTGAGTTCTTCAAACGTTGTTTCTTGTTTTTCATTTCCTGGTTTCTGCGTCCTCACAGTGATGTAACACGGCACCATGGACGGCACAGCTGTTAAAAGCTTGTTTAACTTAATGTTCATATTTTGTTCACCTGTTGCTCATAGCCTTCTTGTTTTTATGCTACAAACATATAATGACGTTATCCAGCTAACTTAATGTGTTTACCCAAACTCTATTCAATTTAGTTTAATCAATTAAACAATTAATCAGAAAAATAATCCAGAGTAGGCTTCTTAAGGAGGGTTTAATTACAGCTGCTTTAAAGGACTGCGCTACATATCCAGTTATCAAAGACATATTGATTAAATTTAGTAGGGAGGTGCTAATTAAGGGTAAAACATCCTTAAACAGTTTAGTTGGGATCTAAGAGACAGTTAGAAGGTTTGGATGAAGAAATCATAGAAGTTAATTCAGGAAGGTCAATCTGAGAGAAACAGTCCAAACTCAAATCAGGTTTTGTGGCTGTTTCTAGGGAACTTGATAAATCTGCCTGTTGAGAGGAGAGACTGTTGAATTTTATCTCTAATTGTTAGAATTTTATCATTAAAGAAGCTCAACAGAGTTCTGACTCTTTGTCAGCCTGGCCAAGGTGCTGAAAAGAAACCTAGGGCTGTTTTTATTTTCCTCAATTAATGCTGAGTAATAGACGGCTCTGGCATTACAGACTGATATATGTGTTAGTTACTATAGTAACCTCCAACTAAGACTGTTAAATATATTATTGCTGATAAAGAACGAAATAATGATGTCTAAAATAGATTTTAATTCTTTTCTGTTTATATATATTGAGGTGAGGGATTGAACAGGAAGTGTGACAGTTGTTGCTGTCAGAGGAACATCTGTGACGCAGTCTGAGTTTTACAGTATTATGATCATTATTTCACTGTCAGAGGGTCGAGTTTAGTCTCCCTGTGCATTTATCTGTTTGACTTCATCTGTTGATGCAGAACATGTTTACTGGAAAACAATAGTTCAATGAGGAAGTCTTCAAGTCTGTGTTTGTAACTAACAGCCAACAAACAGTCAGAAAACCTTTCAGAAAGCTCTTAAACTGCTCGCACTTTAAGCTGTGATTCCAGTAAATGATTAGACACACACACACACACACACACACACACACACACACACACACACAAGACAGTAAAGAAGGGTGGAGGAGCAAACAGGTGTGGGGAGTAAAGGTGAAAGTCTGTTCTTCAGACTCCATTTTAAGTCAACAGAGCAGAAGGAGGAAAACAGTAAGCGTGAGGCAGAGTGAGTGTTAATTTAATTAATATTAAGGCTGCAAATAATGATTATTGTCATTTCACAAACTGGGTTTATTATACTGTGTATGTGTGTGTGTGTCTCCAGTGTTACTGGTTTACCTCTCAGACTCCAGAAGATGAAGAATTCAGAGGAAGAGGAGGATGGAGCAGAGTCTGTGATATCCAGACTGTCTATGAAGAGCGACCGGTCCTTACCTGATCCTCTAAACTTCAGTAATGAACCTGGACCCTCAAACACAAAGTAAGAGACTGTTTCTACTGTAAACTGACCTGAAGATGATTCACTTTTTTTTTTAATGTCATTTGATAACCTACATTATAACACTATTCTTTTAGAATTGTTTTTTTTTTTTAATTCACTGATGTTTTTATTGTTTAAGCAGCATTATTTCTTCTTCTATTGCTTTAATTTTGTGGAAAGAGTGCCTGACTGCTGTTCTGAAATGTTTATTGGTTGCTTCAAACAGATTGTAATCCAGGTTAAGTAGCAGATTGTTTAGTTTGTTTTCTAGACATGAACAAGTTAAGCTGACAGTCCAGCATCAGGCAGCAGTGCCTTTAGTTTAAATGTTACTAAATAAAATGTTATATAGAAATATGTTTTTATCATTTGGTATTTTAACAGCACACATGTCAAACTTTGTGTTCTCAAACATGGAGATGTTAAAAACTCTTCATGAAAATATATCCAGTTTATAACTGTAGATAAAATGCAGAAGGAGAGATGTTGTCATCATTAAATCATGATCCTGTGGCATGTTTCATGATACATCTGCTTTTTACAAGAACTAATAATATGTGTAAAACTATTGTTGTTTCCACAGACGGAGAGCAGAGTCTGTGATATCCAGCTGTCCGTCTATGAAGAGTGACCGGTCTTTACCTGATCCTCTAAACTTCAGTAATAAACCTGGACCCTCAGACACAAAGTAAGAGACTGTTTCTACTGTAAACTGACCTGAAGATGATTCAGTGAGACGGTTTCATTAAGGTTGTAGTGTAGATATGAAGGAAACACAGTGGAAAGAAATAATGAACTAGCTTCCATTCAGCTGTAATCTAGAACAGATCTTCATGTACATGTTAACCAGAGACAGAGACAGGGCTGCTATTGCTGTTTGATTTTCCAGTCTAACAATGTAAAGTAGTAGCAGGTAACCCAGGGTGATATTTACTAAGGATTTACTAACAAGTCACATTGTGTCTCCTTATTTACTAAAGGACTGCACCGCGGTTTAATGCAGGTAAAATGGAAGAAAACTGAGTGTTTGGTCTCCTGAAATACAGAATGTGTCTTAATGTGTTCCTGTTCAAAGGCCCTGATAGTCTTCAGTCACCAATCAGGCAGAACCTCAGCGCCTTATCCTCATTTTCTTGGTGTCATTTTTCACCAACATGAGTTTTGAAGTACATGTTCAGACGCTAACTTGATCACGTGTCTTTCACCTGCGAAACAGCCAAACTGATGTTAATACATGTTTTTATTTCATCATGTTTGGACTACTGTTACTTTCTTTTTTACCTGCCTTATTCTTCCATACACAGCTTACAAACAGGGCTTTTAACATGATCTGACAGATGATCACCTATAACTCCTATTTTACCTCACTGCACTGGCTTTCAGTTCATTTTAGAATTCATTTTCAAATGTTGGTGCTCACTTATAGAGCCCTACATGGCTCCACAGTGCATTATGGGCCTTCTGCACCCCCACACCACCAGCTGAGCTCTTAGGTCCTCCACCCAGGGATTTTCTAAGTGTACCTCATACATTTTAAGACCCAGGGAGATCCTGTTTCCAGTCGGCAGCGACTAAACTTGGGAAAAGTCAACAAGCTCAAGGTCCTTGGATACTGTAGACTCTTAAAAAGCAGCTAAAAACCCATCTGTTCAGACAGGCATATGGATAGTATGTGTTATTTTATATGTTAATCTGTTCTCCTTATATATTTATCTGGTGTCTTTGTTTTTATTTATTCTGATTTGATTTTATTTCTTTGACTGTGAAGCACTTTGTGACTGGTGTTTGTAAAAGGCACTTTGAACTCTGTCTTTATGAAAAAAGTAAATAAAGACAAAAGAAAACATGTATTCATATTTAGTGAGCCATTACCTCTGAAGTATCAAAGCAGTAAAACAGTGAAAACTATCCCCTCATCAGTGTCTATACCAATAATTCTGGAGTTAGCACGATAAGATTTACAATTTAATGTCATTAAGACATAAGAGTGTGCTTATAACAACACTGTAGGATTTGCACATAAAACCTTTAAACAATGAATAAATCAGCTGAACTTTATACACATTTGACCCTTTGCAGAGTAGGCTAAAGTAAAAGAAGATATCAATGTCAAAATAAGACAAATTATATAAAATAAATATATCAGTCAGTCAGTCAGGACAAACAGTGTTTGTTACCAAAAGTAGGCGGTATAGTCAGCCATCACAGGGCAACTGTTAACTGGACAACATTATATAAACACTCTGCCTCACTATAAATTGCTCATGATATTAACCATTTGTCCTTATCTTCTGCATGTATCATATGAGACTTATAGCAGAATATGAAATGTAAGATAGGAAACTGTCCTTGGAGTGTTTCATCTTAGTTGCAGCTGCTGGAGGGTCTCATTATGTAACATGTCTGCTTTCAAAAAGGGCATCAGCTTCAGTGGAGGTGTTGAACTCATGTCTGGTTCCATTGATGATCACCTGGAGCTTAGCAGAGAAAAGCAGCATTTCATTCTGCTGCACAACTTTATGGGTGTGTTTGCACTGGCATATCATTAGCACAACATCTTTAGTGAATCGGACCATAAAATGAGGCAAATGTTACTTTTGAAGCCTTGCAATTCATGTATTTATCTCAAATTGAATGTGCTGAAACCCAGAGACTGAAGAACAAAGACTGTCTAAATACTTTTAGTCTGGACTGTTTATGTAGGGAAAGAGCTCCGTAAAACTTGTGAGGTGCTGTTTGGCCTCCACTAATGTCATGAGTCATAAAGAATGTGTTCATGTCCACAGAGAGAAGAGGAGGGGTGTTTCTGTGGAGGAGCAGCTGTCCTGCTGTTCTTTGTGTCAGGACATCCTGAAGGATCCAGTCTCTACCAGCTGTGGACACTGGTTCTGCAGACAGTGCATCACCTCATACTGGGACCAGTCTGCTCCATCAGGAGACTCCTCCTGTCCCCAGTGTGGAGAAAGATCCAGAACAAGACCTGGACTGCAGACAGACAGTCAGACCAGCACTGTACAAAGTAAGACTGAAGATCTGTCTGCTGATGTCATCATCTCTGAAAACAGGACAGTACTACTATATCAGAATGAAAATTAACACAGTGAGACATATTTCTTATTAATCATACATTTTCCCTTTTCTTTCAGCAGAAAGTGGCCTGCAAAAGGTTTCAGATGAACATAAGATCAGTCTGAGGGAGAGTTATAAATGTGTGACTGAAGGAACTGATGAAGCAGGAAGTGAAACCCTCTTTAACAGGATCTACACTGAGCTCTACATCACAGAGGGACAGAGTGAAGACGTTAATACCCAACATGAGGTGAGGCAGCTTGAGAGAGCTTCCAAGATGGAGACCCTCTATGACACTCCAATCAAGTGCTGTGACATCTTTAAAGTCTTACCCAATCAACAGAAACACGTCATTAAAGTTGTTCTGACAAACGGCGTCGCTGGCGTTGGAAAAACCTTCTCAGTGCAGAAGTTCACTCTGGACTGGGCAGAGGGCTCGAAAAACCAAGATGTCAGTCTGGTGATCCTGCTTTCATTCAGGGAGCTGAACTTGATCAAAGATGAGCAGTACAGTCTCCTCACGCTGATCCATGAATTCCATCCAACATTACAGAAGGTCACAGCAGAGAAGCTCGCTGACTGGAAAGTTTTGTTCATCTTTGACGGCCTGGATGAAAGCAGACTTTCACTGGATTTCAACAACAGGAAGTTTGTGTCTGATGTCACACAGAAGTCATCAGTCAACGTGCTGTTGACAAACCTCATCAAGGGGAATCTGCTTCCTTTGGCTCTCATCTGGATAACTTCTCGACCCGCAGCAGCCAATCAGATCCCTCGTACATGTGTAAACAGGGTAACAGAAGTACGAGGCTTCACTGATGCCCAGAAGGAGGAGTACTTCAGGAAGAGATTCAGTGATGAAAAGCGGTCCAACAGAATCATTAAACACATCAATACATCCAGGAGCCTCCACATCATGTGTCACATCCCAGTCTTCTGCTGGATCATTGCTACAGTTCTGGAGCACATGTTGACTACAGACCAGAGAGGAGAGCTGCCCAAGACCCTGACTGACCTGTACTCTCTCTTCCTGCTGGTTCAGACACAGAGGAAGAAGCAAAAGTACAGTGAGGGGCATAAGAAGAATCAACAGGAGCTGACGGAGGCTGACAGGGAACTTCTTCTGAAGCTGGGGAGGCTGGCGTTTGAACATCTGGAGAAAGGAAACATCATGTTCTACCAAGAAGACCTGGAGCAGTGTGGTCTTGATGTCACAGAGGCCTCAGTGTTATCAGGATTTTGTACACAGATCTTCAAAAAAGAAAATGTGAGATTCCAGAAAACAGTCTACTGCTTTGTTCATCTGAGCGTTCAGGAGTTTCTGGCTGCAGTCTACATGTACCACTGTTACACCAGCAGGAACACAGAGGTACTGGAGGACTTCCTGGGAAAACACCACAGTTACTCATCTCTGGATGACTTCCTGATGGGAGCCATGGAGAAATCTCTCAAAAGTAAAAATGGCCACCTGGACTTGTTTGTTCGCTTCCTTCATGGCCTCTCTCTGGAGTCCAACCAGAGTCCCTTAGGAGGCCTTCTGGGCTGGAGACAGAACAGTCCAGAAACCATCCAGAGAGTCATCAACAACCTGAAGAAGATGAACATGTACACAATCTCTCCTGACAGAAGCATCAACATCTTCCACTGTCTGATGGAGATGAACGACCTCTCAGTACATCAGGAGATCCAAGAGTTCCTGAAGTCAGAGAATAGATCAAAGAAGAAACTCTCTGAGATCCACTGCTCAGCTCTGGCCTACATGCTGCAGATGTCAGAGGAGGTTCTGGATAAGTTGGACCTGAAGAAGTACAACACATCAGAGGAGGGAAAACGGAGACTGATCCCAGCTGTGAGGAACTGCAGAAAGGCTCGGTAAGTCCAGATGTGATTATCATTATAAATCCACACAGATCAATAGTTTAGTTCTTCAAATATAAATTATATAAAATTCTCATTATTGTTAAAATAATGCTCTACTTGTTTATAGCCAAAATAATATGTCAGTTATATTTAGTCACAGATGTTCTTGAGCTGTTTCAAATGTTGTGAGTGGAAATAATGTTGATCTTTCAATTGGTTGTGTTTATAGCTGTTAACTTAATGAACACAGTTATTCTATTTATTTCTAGTAATTATCAGATTGTACAGCTGTTTCTTCTACTTATCTTCCCTTGGGTGATGGAGGCATCATTCAAACCTGGTAAACAAATGAAGGATTTTAGAGATTGTGGTTGAGGTTTTATTACAGCAGCATTTTTATCACAATGTATATCAGTATTCTACAGTTATCAGTGAATGCAGTTATTATTACATTATACACTACATTATTACAGTACGTTGTGTAAATAATAGTTTAAAACTAGAAAATATCTGTGGCAGAAATGTTGAAAGTGACCCGGGCTGGTGTTGGTGGGTCATGTGTGAGGAGCCCCAGCAGCTGATGGGGAACACTCATCCAGGAGGAGCCGATGGTATTTGTGTCATTGATGCTCTGTTATGATTTCAGGCAGCGGTATGGCCGTTAATTATTAGTGCTGATCAATAATTACACTTTGTGTGTGTGGCACATGTATCACTGATACACACTATTAAAGCTACTGGACTAGTTCTAGGTTCTAATGGAGTGGGGTAACAAACAAATTGAGTCAGAGAACAGATACTTTAAATGCAAAAGCCGACACTTTACTGACAATAGAAAAACATAAAATATACAAAACATTCAAATAAAAACACCCTGCAGGTACCAAAAATAGATTTCTTAACCTTTTTCCTCAGTTAGAGATATTTTAGTTCAAATAACACACCTTAGTTAGATAATAATAATAATAATAATAATAATAATAATAATAATAATAATAATAATAATAATAATAATAATAATAATAATAATAAACTTTATTTGTATAGCACCTTTCATACAAGTGCTTCACATAAAGGAAATAAAATAAAAATAGAATAAAAGATAAAAAATAGAAACAAATGAAGTAATAAAAATATGTTTACATATAAAAACACATACATTGATAGATAAACAAATAGTAAAACATCAATTGGTCAAAAATAAGAATACAAATGCCTTCAAATGGATTAAAATTCTATAAAAAGGCTCGGTTAAAAAGATATGTTTTTAGGTGTTGTTTAAAGCTTTCAAGAGAGAGACTGCTTCTCTAATGTCTTTTGGTGTTCCACAGTTTGGAAGCGTAATTAAAAAACGCAGCATCTCCAGTTTTCTTCTGGTGAGGTCTTTGGATCACTGGCGGTCCTGCGGAGGATGATCTGAGGGTTCGTGAGGGTGCAGATGGAGTCAAGGAGTCTCTGATGTAGCTTGGCCCTGATCCATTAAGTGTTTTGTAGACTAGTAACAGGACTTTGAAGTCAATTCTGTAGGACACGGGGAGCCAGTGTAGTCTCGCCAAAACTGGAGTGATATGTTCTGTTTTTTTAGTTTTTGTCAATAGTCTGGCTGCAGAGTTTTGAATGAGTTGTAGTTTTCCAATTGACCCTTTAGGAAGACCTGTTAAAAGTGAACTACAGTAGTCTAGTCTGCTGGAGATAAAAGCATGAGTTAGTTTTTCAGCATCTTGTTGAGTCAGGAATGGTCGTACTTTGGCAATATTTCTGAGGTAAAAGATGCTGTTTTAGTCACTTTGTTTATGTGGGATTTGAAACTTCAATCAGAATCTGAAATAACTCCTCGGCTTGTTACCTCAGATTTGACAAAGGGAGCCAGGTTGTCAAGTCTTTGAAAGATTTCATCCCTTTTCGCTTTTGGGCCAATTAATAAGATTTCTGTTTTCTCTTCATTTAGTTTCAGAAAGTTATCACTCATCGATTTATTGATTGCAGACAGTCAGAGAGTTTAGAGCAAGTGGATCGCTTGGTTCTACAGATATATATATACAGTTGAGTATCGTCGGCATGGAAACTAACATCATGTTCTCTGCTGACATCACCTAGTGGAAGCATATCTAGTGAGAACAGCAGAGGGCCGAGGCAGCTCCCCTGTGCAACACCAGAAGTTGTCATATTCTTGTGACACATGTTCCCCAAGACTAATGAAGGATTTCCTTCCTGTGACGTCCTAAACCAGTTTAAAACACAGTCTGAGAGACCGACCCAGTTTTCAAGGTGGTTTATAAGGATTTTGTGGTGGATTGTATCAAATGCTGGACTCAGATCAAGAAGAACTAAAACAGATACCTTATTGGCATCAGTGCTTATTCTTAGATGGTTGACCTAGTTTAGTTAGAATAGCCATCTTAGACCGGTCTACGGTGTAAATAGGACTCTGGTATACTCTCATTTACAATACAATTTTGTGTGGTTTAAAGATGATGTTTGTGTAGCTGAATAGAAAAAAATATTAATAAAAAGTCAAAAAGTGTTTGTTCACAGTATTTGTATTTATTCAATACATTGTTGTGTTCAAAAACTGACCACAGAGATGAATCTGTTAAAGTGCAGAGTGCCACAAAGCAAAACATGTAACTTAGGGACTTAAATGTAAAAAACTAGTAACAGGTAACATACATAATATAAACATGCTTTAAAAAAAAGAAGAAGAAAAAGCCTAAATAACCTTTCATGAAAACAACAAAGGAGATTGTAAAAAAACAAAAACCCATCTGCATCAGCAGTCTACACTTCTGTACTACTGGTGATGCTTTACAGCATGGTAAAGCTTGCACAGCTCAGCAGTGGTTATTTTATCATCCAGGAGCAACGAAGCTTCACGTTTCCTCATTGATGAGGTACCTGCCGCACGTTTATTGCTTTTATGTTTCTCCGTACCCGCGTGCCGTTCAGTTGCAGCTTCCCCCTGACTGCTTACGTCAACATCGCATCGACAAAGTGTGCAGAAGCCATGAAATGAGTCTCGACTGCTTTTCGTCATAAACTCGTGCTCTTTTGTCCTTTCTGAATTCAACGAGGTCTCACGTTTCGGCATGATGCTAACTTTCTGTCATTGTCATATGACGTAGCAGCACATGGAACCTTGTTTATGTTTTTAACCAATGATATAGCAGATATTTATCTGACACCGCTCTTAGCCAATCATGTGTTAGACCAGATATGTTACAGCATTGGAGTAAAGAGTAATAAGCCAAGTGCCTTAAAAAGGAGAACAAACACGTGTCCGGCTTAAAGCTGCGCCTGTCTAACACTAAGGTATCCAAAGATGTGTCACTCTATTGGATAAACGCATAACTGAAAAGGTATGTGGGGGGATGTTTACAGAGGAAGTACTACCCGTCTTTTCACAGTAAAAGAAAAAAACAACAACCTCTTTTCCACTTTTGTCTTTATAACGGTTTGATTGTTGTTTGCTGCGAGGTTAACCAGCGAATGAACGTTTTGAAAGCCACTTTATCTTTTATTTCTTTGAATACGAGGGGTCTCAAGGACAATGTGAAAAGAAAAGCTATTTTTTTATACTGCAAAGGACAAAAAGCTCATTGTGTGTTCCTGCAGAAACGCATTCATGTGCCTCTGACGCCACCTTCTGGACGAGTCAGTGGGGAGACAAGGTGCTGTTCAGTCATGCTTCCAACAAACTGCAGGTGTTGCATCTGTTTTAATAGATGTCCTGGAAACGTAATGACATATAAAGCTGATGAAAATGGTCATTGGTTGGCAGTTGTTTGAAACATTGAAGGTTCGTTTGTTATTCTAATGAACATTTATGGCTATAGTACCCTCAGTTTAAATAAGCTTATGTTATCAGAAATCTCTGATATTGTGACTGAAATCAGAAATGTTTACAGTACAAACCTGATCTTGTTTGGAGATTTTAATTTAGCACCTGATGACTGGCTTGATAGATGTCCATCTAAATTCAGTAATAATCATTATAACACAACTCTACTGGACTTCTGTAACACTCATGCACTTATTGACGTGTGGAGAAGTAGGAATAGGAATATCAGTCAGTTTTCATGGATAAAAGCGAATGGAAATGCCAGATCTGGAATTGACTTATGGCTATCAACACTTGAACTAGTAGATGTTGTTTCAGATGTATCAATGTCAAGTGCACCCCTAACTGATCATTGCCTCTCATCTCTTGTGCTGCAACCTTCACTACACAATAACAAAAGAAAAACACACTGGAAATCTAATGCTGACCTTCTGAAATGTGATGAATGTTGTAATTTAATCAAAGATTTGATATGAGAGATCAAATTTGATTCAACAATAGGAGCTATTGTAATAGATGGGAGTTTTTGAAGTACAGAGTCAGACAAATCTCAATCACATTTGGGAAAAAAAGACGTGAAGCTCTCAGGAACAGGAACTTATGCTAGTACAAGATATTGATAAGTGCTGTAAAAAGACACCTGTGTCAGAGTCAGACAAAAATATATTCATAAACCTCCAATAGAAACTAGATGAAATGTACTTGAGGAAAGCACGAGGGGCTTATGTAAGATCCAGAGCCAAATGGTTAGAAGAGGGGGAGAAAAATACTGCGTACTTCTGTGGCTTAGAAAAAAGAAGAGAAGAAAGAAATGCAATTAATGTGCTTATGATAAATGATGTGGAATGCACGGACCCTAAACAACTGTCTAATGAAGTCCATAGATTTGATAAAGATTTATATTCCTCGTCTCATTCTAAAGAGAAATCTGATGCCCTTTTCCAAAGTATTAAACATCACATCCCCAAAATCAGCACTGATTTCAAGGAACCATGTGATGCTCAAATTGAAATGTATGAGTTGGATAATGCAATCAAAAAACTGAGTTTAGGGAAAGCACCTGGACAAGATGGTTATCGTCAAATCTTTATACATTTTTTTGGAATGAAATGAAAGAACTGTTATATTTTGCTATATGTGAATGCTTCATGAACAAGTCCCTAATGTCCACAATGAAGCAAGGATTAATAACCCTTATCCCCAAACCTGGCAAGGATACAAATACTTATGACACTACTTAATGTGGATTATAAAGTGTTTGCCCATGTTATTGCTAACAGATTAAAAGAAGGTATGGCACAAATGATCAGTGAAACACAATCTGGCTTCCTTAAAGAACGCTCCATCCATAACAATATCAGGCTAGTGTTGGATTTACTTGATTATAGTGACAGAATTGAGGAGGACGGTTTCATTTTATTCTTAGATTTTTGCAGGCATTCGACAGAGTGGAACACCTTTTTATTTTGGACACTTTGCAACACTTTGGTTTTGGTGATGGCTTCAGAGAGATCATCAATATGCTTTACAATGACATAAATAGTTCAGTATCATTACCATTTGGCACCTGCAGTAGATTTGAGGTGAGGAGGGGTATCCCTGCCTCTCCTCTACTCTTTATTATGGCGGCACAGATTTTTTTCTGTCCAGATTAATTTACCCAGCGTACTCTCTGAATGTCCCTGATCATATAATTAAGATTATTAATCAAAACATTTTTAATTTTATTTGGAAAAATAGACATCATTATTTTAGGAAGAATGATGTTATTAAATCTTTGGAAGAAGGAGGTTTGAATGCGATTGATTTCGATGCCAAGAACGATTCACTAAAGCTGAAGTGGTTGCAGAGTTTTATAAAACAGTATGAACATGTTTGGTTTAATCTTCCTACAAAGTTGTTTCTGGATTTTGGGGGTGTGGAATTTTTATTGAAGTGTGATTTTGAAATAAATAAATTGCCAGTCAAACTTTCCAAATTTCATCAAGAGGTCCTCCATTATTGGAAATTAATATTCAAACATAATTTGTCTTGAAATTCCTTTACAATGTGTTATCTGCTTTGTCTTTCAATCTGACCCCAGAAAGTAATGAATGAATTTTATTTTTGTACCGTTTAATTTTATGGCTTTCCTTTGTTATCTGGTTATGGTTTCCTAATCATCTGTTTATGTAACACCTGTTTACACTCAGTCTGAAACGTAACTGTGCATGTTCACTGCTTCTTGTAATCTTTGGAATTTAAATGAAGCAAAAGAAAAAAAAAGTAGTTTAAGACAATGGGAGTCCACCGCAGACTGCATTTCCCAGCATGCTTCACGGTTTTGACACCTCAGCATGGGACTGCCTCTCATTGGCAGAGACGCTCCTTCACAGCGGAGTCCTGTTGACGCAGCCATGACGTCACCGCCCCTTTAAATATTCCTCCACGTCTCGGTTTGAGCTCCGTAACGACGGCGTCCTCCGGTGAGTCAGCCAGACTAAAGGCGGTAACTACGTGCATGTGATTTCCCCTCACCGAAGACTCTCCTCGCCGGACGAGACGAGACTTCGCCGCGTTCACCCGAACACGATCCGGATCCGTGAGAGTCGCCTGTGCTGCAACACAGCGGCCGCTCAGTCCTGCCTGCAGAAGTAAGGAACGGAGTTTCTTAAGAAGACGCGGACTTCCCTGCCCCCGCGCTTTATCTTCATGGAGATCTAATTGTTTTATCCTCTTTCAAGTTAGCCGGAGGGCTAAACCGGAAGTAGCCGACTCGGCCGGCGGAAGTCACTAGTGCGCATGTTCCATGGGCCCAGTGATCCCGGAAGATGTGGCTAATTTAATCATGGATGTATTATCAGAGCTCTTATAATACATGCTTGGCACACAGTCCTCTCTTCCTTCTCTCTCCGAAGCCCCCAGGAACAGCGCCGAGCTGTTAATCATATTTACATGGCGGCCAAACCGTGTAATGACAACATCACGTGACGCTACTGGGCCCAAAAGTAATCTTCCCCATAGACTTACACTGTGAAAGAGACGTCTGTAAATCAGTGTATATGTATATATATATATATTTGAACATCACAACCCGCGAAATGACTCTTCTCACTGTCAGAATTTGGTCCGATCACATTTCGAAAGCAATAAAGGGCCGCACGATTTCATTGTTTTATCCTCATTCAAGTTAGCCGGAGCGCTAAACCGGAAGTAGCCGATTCGGCCGGCGGAAGTCACGAGTGCGCATGTTCCGTAGGCCCAGTGATCCCGGAAGAAGATTGATAAACACTGTTTCATCCTTAAAGAGAAGTCTTTCTGTGATTATTGTGTAACATATTGTTAAAAGGTGGCTGATTGAAGGAGTCAGAGCTCAACTTCACTCTTCTTTGTTTATCTCTGAACATTTATATCCTTCACATATTGATATTCCAGCTGAACTCTTTATGAAAATACCTTGTTTGGTTATTGGTCCCGGTTTCTGGGTGGTGCCCAGTAAATAATTCATATTAATAAAGCTATCAATTTTTAATAATTAAATGATTATCCTTGATAATTAGTAATTATTGCCCTTAATCAACTGTGCTTCTCACCCCATGTGAGGTGCTTTAACAGTTGGTGCCAGAATTATTGATTGATATTAACAATCTTTTCATAATTCATAAATGTCTGTGACACTTATGAATTACTGCTAATAACCAAACGCTGGTGTGCGAGCTAATGCTTGGCTAAAGTACCCCAGCTACTGTTGTTG
Organism: Euthynnus affinis; assembly: GCA_029490765.1. NCBI lineage: Eukaryota > Metazoa > Chordata > Actinopteri > Scombriformes > Scombridae > Euthynnus > Euthynnus affinis. Next base: position 14,438,201 of record CM055856.1, on the reverse strand, counting down.
GTAGTCAAGGCAGTTGTAAACCTGACTGTGGTATGGCTGAGAGCACTTCACTCTATGGTGAAGGTTAGAGAGTCGAATCTGGCAGCTGACCTTTTGTTGCATGTCATTCTGTCTCCATCTTTCCATTAAAGTAATAGAATGCCCCAGAGGAAAAAATGTATTTAAAAAAACATGATTAGCTAAAACACTGATGTGAAAAGCAAATGTTAATCAAAATAAAGTGTTTTGTCATCAAATGCATGAAATAAATATGAAGTCCCCTTTCATGATAACATATGTTGTAATATATGTGTCATGACAGATTTTCTGGCTGTGGACTCTCAGAGACTCACTGTGAAGTTGTGGTCTCGGCTCTGAAGTCAAATCCCTCCCATCTGAGAGAGCTGGACCTGAGTTTCAACCCCCTGTATGATTCAGGAGTGAAGCTTTCTGCTGGACTGGAGAGTCCAAACTGTAGACTGGAGACTCTGAGGTCAGTTCACTGGCTGTGACATTGGTATTTTTTTCTATGTATTCAATTCAAATCCTTCACTTAAGTTTCAAATATTTGCTACATAATTTTTTGGAATTTGAGTACAAATCTTACAAATATTTTCAGGAAATTCAAAATCCAGTCTTGTTCTGTGTAAAAATGACTTCCAAAGTTTAAACTAATATGAGGCTTCAGCATTCTGAGTTACACACATACATATTACATTACATACATATCAAGTATCTTTGTGTTTCTTCTTTGTTTTCTTGCTGAGCTGCAATGGAAGGATCACAACTCAAAGAGGGAATTTTGTCCTAAACAGTCTGTAACTTTGAGTTAGACAAATCAAGTGTGTGTAGCAGACTGTCAAAGCCTCATGTTAGCTTCTGCTGAACTTACAAAATGATTTCCTACAGTGTGGCTGTGTTAGGAAGAGACCACTTCACAGTCAGTATTGTTACCTTCCCCCAGTCTCCGGCCCCGAACCGTAGTAAGGCGGCCACTGGTATATGCTAACTCACTTAGCTTAGCCTGGCTCGTTGGCTGGTAACAAGCTTTACAAAGAGTCCGGACCAACTCTGCATTGGAGAACGGGGCACTTTATTCCAGCGGTGCAGCAGATGTAATACATAGACTCTCTGTGATGCATTTGACTCTAGCTTCACTAACAGTAATAACAGTATTTTCTCTGTTGGCGTACACCTATTCACTGTGGCTGCGGCTAACACTCTCGTACTCTCTCTCTGTTTACACACACACGTCACACACACATTACCCACAAAGCCACCTTCTTAAAGGAGCAGGCTTGGCTTGCAACAGTATGGAAAGAGGAATGATTACTGCCACCAGTAACATGTTTTAATTACACATACATACTAAACTACTAAATACAGGAGGGAGATGTCATGAAATATATACTGAAAGATTTTTAGTCCAACATGTCTAATTTCATATTGATTCTCTAATTACAGACTTGACTTCATTTTATGAATCAGTGTTGACATGAATGTGTCTGAATGTTCTGGTGACATTTGGGTGATGTCTGTAGAAGGCTGATATTATGATGATCCACAATAACACAATAACAAAGTCACTGCTCATTTTAGTGAAAAGATCATTGATTGGGACACAATAATGTTGAACTACACATTTAAAACCTGAACACATCTGATTGGATTAGAAATGTATTTAGTGTATACATTGATTATAAATGTATTTAATTTAATATAAATGTATTTAATAATAAATCATTTATTCTTTATTCAGATTGAGGAGTTGCCAGTTTTCAGAGATCAGCTGTGCTTCTTTAGCCTCAGCTCTGAAGTCAAACCCCTCCCATCTGAGAGAGCTGGATCTGACTGGAAACTACCTGTATGATTCAGGAGTGAAGCAGCTGTGT
>CM055856.1:14426330-14428830 GCA_029490765.1 Euthynnus affinis | reverse complement strand
ACACACACACGCACACACACACACACACACACTGAGGGACACACACACACACACACACTGAGGGACACACACACACACACACACTGAGGGACACACACACACACACTGAGGGACACACACACACACACTGAGGGACACACACACACACACTGAGGGACACACACACACACACTGAGGGACACACACGCACACACACACACACACACTGAGGGACACACACGCACACACACACACACACACTGAGGGACACACACACACACACACTGAGGGACACACACACACACACACTGAGGGACGCACACACACACACGCACACTGAGGGACGCACACGCACACACACACACGCACACACGCACACTGAGGGACACACACACACGCACACACTGAGGGACACACACACACACTGAGGGATGCACACGCACACACACACACGCACACACGCACACTGAGGGACACACACACACGCACACACTGAGGGACACACACACACACTGAGGGACGCACACACACACTGAGGGACGCACACGCACACACACACACACACACACACGCACACTGAGGGACACACACACACGCACACTGAGGGACACACACACACACACACACACACACACACACTGAGGGACACACACACACACTGGGACACACACACACACACACACACACACTGAGGGACACACACACGCACACACACACACACACACACTGAGGGACACACACACGCACACACACACACACACACACACTGAGGGACGCACACACACACACACTGAGGGACGCACACACACACACACTGAGGGACACACACACACACACACACACACTGAGGGACGCACACTGAGGGACACACACACACACACACACACTGAGGGACGCACACTGAGGGACACAGACACACACACACACTGAGGGACACACACACACACACACACACACACACACTGAGGGACACACACACACACACACACACACACACACACACAGACACTGAGGGACACACACACACACACACTGAGGGACACGCACACACACACACACTGAGGGACGCACACACACACTGAGGGACACCAACACGCACACACACACACACACACACTGAGGGACACACACACACACACACACACGCACACACGCACACTGAGGGACGCACACACACGCACACACACTGAGGGACACACACACACTGAGGGACACACACACACACACACACACTGAGGGACACACACACACTGAGGGACACACACACACACACACTGAGGGACACACACACACACACACACACACTGAGGGACACACACACACACTGAGGGACACACACACACACACACTGAGGGACACACACACACACACACACACACACACTGAGGGACACACACACACACACACACTGAGGGACACACACACACACACACACACACACACTGAGGGACACACACACACACACACACTGAGGGACACACACACACACACACACTGAGGGACACACACACACACACACACACACTGAGGGACACACACACACACACACACACACACTGAGGGACACACACACACACACACACACACACACTGAGGGACACACACACACACACACACACACACACTGAGGGACACACACACACACACACACACACACACTGAGGGACACACACACACACACACACACACACTGAGGGACACACACACACACACACACACACTGAGGGACACACACACACACACACACACACACTGAGGGACACACACACACACACACACACACTGAGGGACACACACACACACACACACACACTGAGGGACACACACACACACACACACACACACACACACACACACACACACTGAGGGACACACACACACACACTGAGGGACACACACACACACACACACACACACACACACACACACACACACTGAGGGACACACACACACACACTGAGGGACACACACACACACGCACACACACACACACTGAGGGACACACACACACACGCACACACACACACACACACACTGAGGGACACACACACACACGCACACACACACACACACACACTGAGGGACACACACACACACGCACACACACACACACACACACTGAGGGACACACACACGCACACACTGAGGGACACACACACACACTGAGGGACGCACACGCACACACACACACGCACACACGCACACTGAGGGACACACACACACGCACACACTGAGGGACACACACACACACTGAGGGACGCACACACACACTGAGGGACGCACACGCACACACACACACACACACACACGCACACTGAGGGACACACACACACGCACACTGAGGGACACACACACACACACACACACACACACACACTGAGGGACACACACACACACTGGGACACACACACACACACACACACACACTGAGGGACACACACACGCACACACACACACACACACACTGAGGGACACACACACGCACACACACACACACACACACACTGAGGGACGCACACAC
>CM055856.1:14391330-14421330 GCA_029490765.1 Euthynnus affinis | reverse complement strand
CCCAGAGTAGGCTTCTTAAGGAGGGTTTAATTACAGCTGCTTTAAAGGACTGCGCTACATATCCAGTTATCAAAGACATATTGATTATATTTAGTAGGGAGGTGCTAATTAAGGGTAAAACATCCTTAAACAGTTTAGTTGGGATCTAAGAGACAATTAGAAGGTTTGGATGAAGAAATCATAGAAGTTTGGGAAGGACTAAAGTTATCATAAGAGTCCTCTGAGGTATTGATAAAAGGAACTGAATTCAGCGCTGATGGAAGTGTTTCCTTAAATTTAGCTACAGCACTATCAGTAAGACATCTGGTGAAGACATGTTTGTCTAATGGTGTGTAATCTACCAATAAAAATTCAAAAGTTATCAGATGGTGGTCTGATAAAATGGGATTTTGAGGAAAAACTATCAAATGTTCAGTTTCTATGCCATAAGTCAGCACAAGATCAAAGGTGTGATTCTGACAGTGAGTGGGTTTATTTACACACTGAGAGAAGCCAACTGAGTCTAATAATGAGATAAAGGCAGTGCAGAGACTATCATTATCAACGTCCACATGAATATTAAAGTCACCTGCTATAATTACTTTATCAGTACTGAGCACTAAGTTTGATAGAAACTCTGAGAATTCAGATAAGAATTCAGAGTACGGGCCAGGAGGACGGTACACTACAACAAATAGAACTGGCTGTACAGTTTTCCAGGAAACCGCTCTGGCCCCAGGAATACACTTGACTGTGGTTGCTGGTAGGGCTGGGCGATATGACCACAATTTCATATCACCATATAAGTCTGTTCATATCATGATAGCGATATATATCAGGATATAGCACATTTTCTGTAAAGTCAATGAATAAATATTTTATATAAGATGACCAAATGGAAAGGCCTGTTTCTTATTGCATTTTGAATTATATCAGGCCTGGAAGGAAGTCAAACAGTACAATCAACAATTAGTAGTCAGTGTATTGAAAAACAGTTCTGAGTTTATTAAAACTGAATGTTTGAATTTTCCACAAAATGCTGTCTGAAAAAAAATGTGAGTAATTATATTAATTATTATTGTTACATTTAATGAAGTCTATAAATGGGTAAGGGTGATCAATATTAATCTAAACAAGTTATAACAACTATTAGCATTTGAGTCTGAGATCACAGGAGTCACAAAAATGACTTCAAACACTTTTTACATGTTAAACATTAAACACACTGATGAGAAACTTGTCAGTGGGTCACATGATCTTTGTCAGTGGATATAACGTTAGTACCGGTGTGAAACCGACTTCATCACTCTGTCAGTGGATAGAACGTTAGTACCGCTGTGAAACTGACTTCAACACGGAGTTTAGCATTACGGGTTGTTTTTAGCATTAATGTTGCTAAGCTAGCGAGTGTCTTTAGTGTGTTTATAGTGAGTGTTAGAGTCAGTCAGCACTAAAACTGTTTCCTTAGTCCAGTTTAACCTGCAGCAGTTGCTGAAGGATCGTGTAACGTGTTTTTCTGCCACGGAGGAAATAAATTCATGACGAGTGAAAACGAGTCTAAAACGTCTTCAGACTGCAGAAACGGAAAATATCAAAGTGCCAGCTGAGTTAAAACTGTCACAGACAGCTGACATAAGCAGTCTCATAAATACTACAGTCATCCAGCCAGAACCCTGTCTTCCCGGCTGCTCGGGAACTACCGGGAGAGTAGGGGCTATGCTAGGTTAGTCCGCACCAACTATCAGGGGCTAGCTAACTACATTAGCTACTGATTGTTTGTTTGTTTCCATGGTGAGGAGCCTCACCTCCAACACTGCAAATAAACTACATTTATTACATTTCCCATTATCATTAAAGGAGGCAGAGGAACAACTAAACATGAGGCACACTGAGCAAGAGAGAGCAGGAGAGCGAGAGGGAGAGAGAGAAGCCATCGCTAACTGTTTAGCTTAAGGGTTAGCTGTTAATGCTAGTGCTAGCTGCTGAGCTCAAATAACTAACCGCTGTGTGATTAGCAGGAAAAAGTCGCTAAGAGAAAAAACACAATGAGAGTGCTTATGTAGGACTAGCGAAAATTCACAAATATAGTTGGTGATAATCCACAATAATATAGTAACACAAGCGAATTGAGAGCAGCAACGACGTTATCAGTAAACACAGTCTGCAACCGGAAATGGCGAAATACGCTTACCGTAACACGTCAGCACGTCAAAATCTTCAAATATCTAGAAAGAATTTACAATGGTTAATCCACACTGAACCTCTTCAAATCTGTTTTTTTTGTTTTATATTTGACAGTTTTCAAACTGTTTTCTGGTTTCAAATCTTTGGAGTTTCCATCTTCTAAACTTTAGGGCTGGACAAAAAATAGGTTTTCCAATTAATAGTAAATCCTATTTGAATGATCAATAATTGATTCTGGAAATCCAGAGATTGATGTTTGCATTGTGCCTTTACTCAGTAAACATGGACATCTGCACTGTGTTGTGTGTATGCAGTGGTTACTTGTTGTAAATGGTTGGAGCAGCATGATGTGTGAAATGTTTACTTTGTTGTTGTTGTTGAGTTATTACAACATGCAGAAAAACATTATATTAAGTTTAAAAGTAATGTAGATGCTAGCTGCTATATTAGCTGCCATGAGTCTCGACGGTCTCGTAAACCGTGACGTGAATAGTTTCAGTGTGTGGACCCGCCACAGTTCATGGGACTGTTGTGACTCAGGATGGTCTGCTGACTCTGGCTGTCTTGTAGATCACATCTACAAGAGGAACAGACTGAAAAAGATTTGACACACTGATCTGACCTCTTGGTTTGCATTTGTTAACGACATATTATGACTATGAAATGTGAAATGTGGAAGTGGTGCAGATTCTACTGTATTCAGTATGTCTCTACCTGGCAGGGAGCTAACGCCAACTAGCAGCTGTCTGCAGATATCAGACTGATGTCAACACAAATACAAACAGTGCTCTAATGAGCAGACTTTCACTTTTTGCTTTCTATGCTCAAAGTGATAAAGTTGAAACAGCAGCTACTGACAGTCTATGTGTTGTTTTATGGGATTGCATTCATGATTTTTAAATGTGCATAATGATAAAGCACTTGGAAGTGATGCAGGTCTTTTATTATTCTTGCTCAATGGCTCAGCACATGTAGGCCTAAAAATATATACATGTGTCATTAATCAGAAGTATGGAGTGCTGCTTGGGTGTAGAACAGTATCCCTCTGGTGCTCTTCAGTTTGGGGATCCTACTAGTTTAGAGTTATTGAAGAAATTGAGGCACTCGAGCAGGTAATGCCTTTAAAAGGCCAAACATGACTTTTTTTAAAACTATGACTGAGTAGCCATGGAATATTTGGAGTTTCCATTTTCTAAATTTCTCATTTCTAAACCTTCTGCTCTGAACAGATTATGAAATATTGAATGATTTTAAGCATGAACTTTGTCTTCTAAAGTAACATCATCTATTCTTTATTCAGATTGCGGTTTTGCAGTTTGTCAGAGATCAGCTGTGCTTCTCTGGCTTCAGCTCTGAAGTCCAACCCCTCCCATCTGAGAGAGCTGAACCTGAGAGGAAACAAGCTGCAGGATTCAGATGTGAAGCTGCTGTCTGATCTTCAGGAGAGTCTACACTGTAGACTGGAGACTCTGATGTGAGTAGAGTGTTGGAGCCAGTGTTATTAAACACAGTGAGTATCAAAGCAAAGATCCAGTATTTCCTGGTGAACCTCCAACCTTCTCAGTGACTGCTTTCCTCAGTGAAGCTGTGAGAGAAGAATGGTGACAGGCTTCAGGATTGGACAGAAAGACACAAAGATAGAGAACAGTCAGCCAATCAGATCAGCCAGAAGTTTATTGTCATCATGTGTTTGAGTTGATGTGAAGACGACTGTTGTTATTGTGTTGATGTCTGCAGGAAATAAAGCTGGATTCCAGCTGACAGCATTACACGGTGTACAGACAGTGGTCCTCAACATCAAACTGTTGTACCATCAAATCTGATCTGAAAGTGTTTGTTCTCATTTCAACACTAAAACAATGATCAGTTCATTTTTATTTCTTTAACAGAGATCAGTCTGACTGAAGCCTGCAAATCACTGGCTCTGATTCCACAGAACCATTATTATATTTAATAAGCATGTGGTCTTTAAAGTGACCAGAACCTCTGCTGAAGCAGGTGTTAAGCTGAGAGTTCTGACTGATTTGCATGGCTGATGATTTAACAGTAGGTCTTGAAAGACCTTCAGATCCAATAGAAACTCTGTAGCTTTTAAACTTTTCTAACAGTTCACATTTATCAACAGTAAATCCATCAATAAACTGATGAGTGAATGTCTCTGTTTCTGCAGTAATGATGTGTTCATGACTCTCAGAACTTTAGTTCCCGTGTATACTTATAATCTGCAGACTTGATACCAAAAATCTGTGCAGGTGTGTGAGCTTGGAGCTCAGTGTGTTCACTGCAACATGTTAACATGAGAGCTGAAAGGAAGCAGCTACGCTGCACAGCTGTTCCACTTCTGGTCTGAACAGGACTGAAGTCCCTGCTGCTCTTTATACTGGATGTGCTGCATCACTGACTGACAGCTGATGAAGTGAGTCTCACTAAACTCTGATTTATGACCTCTGTTGTTTCTTCTTCTCTCATCAGATGGAAGCGATGATCTCTGTCAGTGTGAGTGAACATCCAGGAGTGTGTTGAGAGAGGATCAGCTGGATCCTGATGATCCTGGACCAGAGTCTGGATCTGGATTTTCTCATCTTCACTTAAGTTACTTAACTGACAACAAACTGAACAGTTAAATCTGGATTTAGTTGAAGTGAGCACTCAAATTTGTTATACATGATGTGTTTGATAGAGAAAAGATAAAAAACAGGTGTTATAAGTCAGACTGTGACTCTGGGCCCATATTTATCAAGTGTCTCAGAATAGGGAGTTAACAGAGGACTAAAACTAATGAATGAAGCAGAAGAGAATTTCCTGTGACTGTCAGCAGGAGAAGGATTACTCCTGGGAGAGAGTGAGACGTCGCTGTTTTACCACAGTCACAGCAGCAAAGTAGAAATAATGATGACGTGTTGTAGTTTTCTCACAGTCTCAGCTGCAAATATTAAACAGTGCTCATTTGATATATTGGAACAAAACTATGATACCAAGATTCATTCTAAGATGATATTTACAAAGTATAAAGACAGCCTCAGCAATAAATGTAGCCTTTATGTTCATGAAGATAACAGCTAATTAGACTCAGCTGTGTGAAATGATCTTGGTTCAGCCACATGCTTTCACAGCCTGTAATCGTGCTGCATCTTGCACATATTGCACAGACACACGCTGCAAACCCTCTCCATGAAGAACATCTTCTCTTCCTCTGTCCAATTCCTCTTTCAACAACTCCCTCAGGAGGAGCAAGAAAAGACTTGAAAACTCACTCTGATATCTCAAAAACAGCAAAAGATAGAAAAAACATGTAAATTCAAAGTCTTGTGATTCATTTAAAGTTCAAATGCAGTTTGTCTCTAAAACTATGTGGAAACATTAAATGTTCAATAAGGTGTGGGTTCACTCTCACTCTCCATTCAAATATGAGTATTTTTCTGTTTCCAGCTGCAGTTACTTATTGTCTCTACACACCTGACAGTACACATGTCAATCACACTTTCAAAATAAAAGCACACGGCTGTAAGAAATATCACTCGTTTTTAAAAAGCACAGTGATCTGATCCTGACGGGCCAGAGTGCGAGGTCCAACACTTTTTGCAGCTTTCATTGAAATGATGTTGAAATCATTTGTTCTCCTCTGCATCACACACAAAGTCAGTCTCAGAAATGATTCTGTTTATGCCTAAACAATCTTTCAATAAACTCACTGACATCAAGTGTTCCCAAAACATCTCTCCTCTCAGGGAATATCTCTGCCTGAACTCCATCTGCTGCAGCTCCTAAATATTGGCAGAGATAAGAATCATTTACCAAGTTTGGAAAGTCTATAAAATGCTTTTTCTCCTGAAAGTAGGACCAGAGATGCATCACTCTGATCATTTTTGTCCAGTTAGGAGTGATTTCCTGCTCTGAGACGCTTGATAAATCCGGCCCAGATGTGAATGATTTGAGAGATTGGCTGTCCACAAATGTCATCGGGTTAAATTCTGAAAAAATGTATCATGGGTCCAAAGAAACCTGCGTGTGCAAGTTAAATCAGATCTTGGTTCTGTTGATAGCAGCATCAAGCCTGTGGTGAAAAACCTTTTTTTATTTTATTCCAGTCTAAGTTTTGATGATCATATCAGCAGCTGGTCCAGTCCTGTTTTCACCATTAAAACATATTCAAATAATATCTATAAAAGCAGCACAAAACACTGCTGCTGTCAGACTTTGAACTGAAAAGCAGGAACAGAGATCATATTACTCCATTCATCACTTCACTGGTTACCTGTTTGTTTTCAGATTGATTGTAAAGATTTGATTGATTACTTTTAAAGGCTCTTCATGGCTCCAGAGAAGATTTCACAGCTGCTCTGTGTGTAAATATTACAGCTATAGCTATCTAGCTTTTATATGCAAAAACATGATGTAAACATTCATAGTTTATATCTCATAACGATTTCTAACAAGTCGTTTGCATTAAGCTGCAAGTTAACAGTAAATATATCATTTCAACTTGTGAGATCATGTGATTCAGCTGTGTGATCCAACCCTATGCAGTCACATCCTTCATATCTTTTTTTCTACATCAGTGCAGCATCTTGCATGTATTCTACAACACTGCACACAGTGATAATGATGCAAAAGGACTGTGGGCACAAGTTGATTAAAAACATGAAATGTATCTTCTCCACTGAATCTCCAGCTAAACCTCCTGTTGACTTGTGTGTCCTTACAGGTCGTTTGAATATATCTCTTCCATCAGCAGTGTAAAACTAATGAATCATTATAGAAATAAAGCCACGATTTGCATGAACGCAGCTTATTTTTCTTGAACTTCACATCAAGCGGTGGCAAATGAATCAGAGCCGACTGTCAGCACAGATAAATATGGGCCTTGGTGTTTGCTGTCAGGGCTCTGGATCAACCTGTTTGAGGAGCTCAGTCTGATCAATCATTATGTTTGTAATACTTTGAACATTTGAATCTTATGTCTATTTACTGTTTTATGATCTTCCTGTATATTTGTGTTCATTTAGTGTAAAGCGCTCTGTAACATTGGTGTTGAGAGGTTTTCTACACTTGTGAAGGGAGGGTGGTGGGATGACGCTGGTAAACAAAGAACAAATTCTAATTGCAGAAACATCTGTGGAAATAAATGAACTTGCAGTGTTTTTATCCTGTCAAGCTTCAGCTTCATGTATAACATCTATTTTTATTGTAATTATTGTTTCTGTCTTTGTGTAGAAATGAGCCATATTTGATTGAATCAGTGTTCTTTGTTCTGGATATCTGTGGATTTTTTTGCCTAACCACTGGACCACCAGGACACGCCAACTTAGCTTCTGACAACTTTGTCTTTATTTTAAAGATCCATTATTCTTTTTATTATTATTATTATTATTAATTTCTTCCAAGTTTCCAGTAAAGAATTGTCTGTGTGATTTGGTTCTGTTATTAAAGATTTTCATTTCCAGTTAATATTTATTCATCAGTCATTTATTATTGGAAACTTTATTCTCATATATGTTGAATTGTATGTTTTTCTGTAGATGAAACATGTTTGCATGTTTGGCTGACCTGCTGTGAACTGACTAACAGACTTTAGCTTATGTTAGCTTAGCAACTGGAATTCATTCATTGGAAGTGAACCAACTGAACACTGTCTTTATTTGACCTCTAAATTAGTGCTGAAGTACTTGGTTCTTTCCAGTAAATTCACTAACTTTTGATTGTCTGTGTTTTCTTTATTCCTTGACTTTATTACTGAAATCAAGAGCAAAATACAAACAAGGAAACAGCGCCACCAAGTGACAATACAAGAAAACAGCAATCCATACCCAGATAGCAACTGACTCTGGACCGGATCCGCTTCCAAACCGGCAGATCCGTGTTACAGTCTCACCGGTTTTACGACTCCGTGCCAGATACGGACCGCATACAGACTGAGGAGTGGGCGTGTCGCAATCAGTCAGCTGAGTCAAAGCAGCCACGAGCCAGAACTGCGGAAACGAGCGCGCGACTGTTTTTTCTAATTTATCAGACGGACACAGGAGAAGGTGACAGTTGGCGACTCTTCCAGCTTTATAACGGTAAGGCGAACAATTTTGTGGCAAAACAGTATTTAAAGTGGTTTAATGCTTCTTAACATAATTTCAGAATGTTTTGTCTTCCCATTTAAGCTTGTTAATAATTGGCAACGGCTAGATTTTTAGCCGGGCTAACTTACTTAACCAGCTAAGTTAATGAATAAACAACTCTGTGTTTGTTATTAGTGATGTTACAACCAATGTTGTTCACAACTTGCTTTTCATCCGCATCTTACTATCTGTTAACTCTACGTTAGCTGATTATAGGAATGTAGCCAGTAGCATATAGGCTAACAGCCGTTATGCCTCTAACGGTTTGCCGTTATAACGGCTAGCTGTTTATACAGGCAAGCCGGGCTAGCTTACCTAAGTTAGTTAGAATTAGTAATGAATAAACAACTCTGTGTTTGTTATTAGTGATGTTACAACCAATATTGCCATCAACTTGCTTTTCATCCGCATCTTACTGTCTGTTAACTCTACGTTAGCTGCTCATAAGAGTGTAGCCAGTAGCATATAGGCTAACAGCCGTTAACGTTATGCTTCCAACGGCAAACCGTTGGAAGCATACGGCTAGCTTTTTATATTGGCAAGCCGGGCTAGCTTACCTAAGTTAGTTAGAATTAGTAATGAATAAATAACTCTGTTTGTTATTAGTGATGTTACAACCAATGTTGCTATCAACTCGCTATTCATCTGCATCTTACTATCTGTTAACGCTACGTTAGCTGCTCATAGGAGTGACTGAACACACAGAACAAGGAGAAATAAACATGTTTAAAAAAGGATAGAGTAAATCTAGTAGAGATGTCTCTATTAATCACTTTGTTTATGGAATGTGAAAAATAAAGAAAAGATTAAGAGGGAAATTGGTTTGCAGGGTGTGTTGAAAATTTAACACACACAATAAAAGAAACACACACGCTGAGAAGAAAAAAGCAATCCAAGACATAGTCCACATACTGCACACATCCTTTGTAAAATACACAAAACTAGTAGAGAGCAGCGTCCAGCAGAGCTTCTGGAGTACAAAGATTTAATGTGAGAGAAGACTAAATGCATTTACATATAGAAAAAAGTGCAAGCGTTAATCGGGGCCCTCGCTGATCCCAGCCGGGAAGTGTGAGGAGTCGGGATGAATGAGACGGCTTGACATGAAAATAAAAGACAGTGAAGAAAATGAAAGCACACAGGCACACACACGGCTGGGGTTTGTGGCAACGTAACAATCTGAAAAGTAACTAAACGCCTTCATTCACAAAAACAACTGAAAAAAAAGATCTGTGTTAAAAGTCATCGAGCTCGGAGGCGATAGGATCTTTTTACAAGTGAGTCGTTGTTTCAGATGGAAAAAGTCTGGAGCACACTGATTGATTTGTAGTCTTTAATATTAAACAGACCAACATTATGATGTAGTCAACGAAGGACAGCTGTTCATATGGGTGGAACAAGTATTCAACTGTTTGATAACAGATATAAGGGGCGCTCATTTCCACAGCCAATATCCACAAATTAAAAACAAGACACAATAATAATAATAATAATAATAATAATAATAATAATAATATCTTTATTTATATAGCACCTTTTTAAAAACAAAGTTTCCAAAGTTCATTGACAGACAAAGCAAAAACAATAAGGGTCATTCCCTTATTAAATCCCATAGAGCTCTTAGAAGTCTTTTACCTCCTTCCTGTCAACATTACTGTGATGACCCACACGTGGAAGCTCTGATACTTTTACAGATTTTAAAACTCTGACAAACTCAACTAAACTGACAAAAAGCACCTTAAATCTCTTCAGTTTACACTTTAATTATCTGTAGATCTTGTTTTCACTGACCTCCAGATGTTTGCGAGTTTAACCTGCACTTTAATCTCTTCAGAGGAAAATGAGATTCTGAGATTTACTTTTGGACAGACGACCGGCAGTGAAGACGTGTCTTATCTCTTTCTTTTGTGAAACAATCTGTGCTGCAAATGATGAAAATGTGCCTACAAACAGTCTTGTAACCTGACAGCCAAAGAATTCTGTGTCTGCTTTTTGCACTACGTCCACTAGAAATAGAAACAAACTGTTCTGCTGATGTTTACATATATGCAACATTTCTGTTTCTGTGCAGTTGGAATAAAATGAAAAAGGGAGAGTGTGACTGCTGACCACGTCTTTGTCTTTGAACACCCTGATTGTTCTCATTTTTAGAACCATAAAAGCATTTTCTTATTTATCTTATTCAGTGTTTGCTGGATATATGTATTTTTGATAGCTGACACTATTATCTGAGTCGGTACTGTGCTTATAAACTGATACTGTGCAAAGGTTTTAAGCACTAAAAGTAAAGTGAGGATGCTTTGTGTTAAAGGGTTATACTGTATCTCCCACACAGATCTGTCTATATTGATGTAAACCTACTCAAAGCTGAGACTTGGATACTTTAATTAAGTTTCCATTATTTTATTTACAAGAGAACCTGAAGAACAAAATGTAATTGTCCGAGTACTTCCTGTCTGGACTGTATGTGTTCAGATTTTATCACCTTTGACTGCTTGATCACTGAGGTGAACCAGCTTGAGTCAGCATAAAAAGAAGAAACTTAAAGGAATGAGTCGTTGTTTCAGATGGAAAAAGTCAATTATCCATTGTGTCAAATCTTCATGTGAAAAGTAACTAAAGCTGTCAAATAAATGTAGTGGAGTAGAAAGTACAATATTTCCCTCTGAAATGTAGAAAGTAGCATCACATGGAAATACTCAAAGTACAAGAACTTCAAAACTGGACTTAATTACAGTATTTGAATAAATGTACTTTGTTGCTTTTCAGCACTGGAAAATAGTCAAAATAAAACAAAACTTTTTACAACCCACATCAGACAAATAACACACACACACACACACACACACACACACACACACACACACACGACGGGAGAGCAACAAACAGGAAGAGGAAGTAACGTTGAAACTATTCAGTCAGACTTTAACGTCGTCAGAGCAGAAGGAGGAAATCAGCAAGTATGAGGCAGATGTTAAAAACTCTTCATGCAAATGTATATATATATATATATATGTAGCTGTAGATAACACACACACACACACACACACACGACTTCCAGTAAAGAAGAAGGTGGGAGGAGCACTAAAAGTGAAACTATTCAGTCAGACTTCATTTTCACGTCGACAAAGCAGAAGAAAGAAAACAGTCTGAGGCAGGGTGAGTGTTAATATTACTGCTGCAAATAATGATTATTGTTATTATTGATCAATCTGCTGATTATTTTTCAGATTAACTGTTTAATTGTTTAAACTGTGTCACAAAAATATGAAATCACAGTGTTGAGGTCTTCAAACGTTGTTTCTTGTTTTTCATTTCCTGGTTTCTGCGTCGATGTAACACGGCTTCAAACAGACTTTAATCCAGGTTAAGTAACTGAGTTTTATTTACATAATTTATTCTTTATTCAGATTTAGGTTCTGCAGTTTGTCAGAGATCAGTTGTGCTTCTCTGGTCACAGCTCTGAAGTCCAACCCCTCCCATCTGAGAGACCTGGATTTGAGAGACAACAACCTGCGGGATTCAGACATGAAGCTCCTGTGTGATCTTAAAAAGAGTCCATACTGTAGACTGGAGAATCTGAGGTCAGTATTTTCAGCAGTATTGTATTAAAAACAGGTAGTATCAAAGCAAAGATCCAGTATTTCCTGGTGAACCTCCAGCCTTCTCAGTGGCTGCTTTCCTTAGTGAAGCTGTGAGAGGACACCAATCAGATCAGCCAGAATCTTGTTTTGATCATGTGTTTGAGTTGATGTGAAGACGACTGTTGTGTTGATGTCTTCAGAAAATAAAGCTAGATTACAGCCAACAGCCTTACTAGAGACAGTGGTCCTCATCATCAAACTGTTGTACCATCAAATAGCTGAGAGCTCTGAGTGATTGTCATGTAATGATTAAACAACAGAAAAGATCTCCAAAGCCCACAGACACTTTGTAGCTTTTAAACTTTTGTAACAGTCAGCTTTCTCCAAATCCAACCACATCCATCACTTCCAGACTGAACTGTTGCAACAGCATCCTCTATATTACAACCTTCAAAATTTCCAATAAACTCCAATATATCCAGAATTCTGCCGCGCATCTACTTACCCACACCCGTACTGACAACCACCTACAAAACCCATAAAACCTCTGCTGGCTCTCTGTCCCCTCAGCAGTTTATTTCCTCTCTGTACTCCAGTGAAAAATGTATGAGTAAAATGAGTAAACAGACTTGATACCAAACGTCTGTGCAGGTGTGTGAGCTTGGAGCTCAGTGTGTTCACTCCAACATGTTAACACGAGAGCTGAAAGGAAGCAGCTACGCTGCACAGCTGTTCCACTTCTGGTCTGAACAGGACTGAAGTCCCTGCTGCTCTTTATACTGGATGTGCTGCATCACTGACTGACAGCTGATGAAGTGAGTCTCACTAAACTCTGATTTATGACCTCTGTTGTTTCTTCTTCTCTCATCAGATGGTGATGATCTCTGTCAGTGTGAGTGAACATCCAGGAGTGTGTTGAGAGAGGATCAGCTGGATCCTGATGATCCTGGACCAGAATCTGGATCTGGATCTTCACTTTAATCTCTTAACTGACAACAGTTATCTCTGTTTTTTGTTGAAGCTAGCACTTTACAGATTTGTTGTGCATGATCTGTTTGATGCAGAAAAGATTAAAAAAAAACAGGTGTAATAAGTCAGACTGTGACTCTGGGCCCATATTTATCAGGGCGTCTTAGAATCACACTGATTGTTAACGAGGCCTAAAACTAATTTATGAAGCAGAAGAGAATTTACTGTGACTTTGAGCAAAAGGATTACTTCTTGGAGAGAGTGAGACGTTTCTGCTTTAACACAGTCAGAGCAGCAAAGTAGAAATAATGATGACGTGTTGTAGTTCTTTAAATGTAGCCTATATGTTAATTAAAATAACAGGTAATTAGACTCAATTGTATGAAATGATCTTGGTTCAACCACATGGTTTCACAGCCTGTAATAATGCTGCATCTGGCACATGTTGCATAGACAAATATTGCAAACCCTCTCCATGAAGAACATCTTCTGCTCTACTGTCCAATTCCTCTTTCAACTCCACACAACTTCTTCTCTTCTCTATATGAAGTTAAATACACTGTAACATTAGAGACATATAATAAGATGCATTCTTCTCTCTCAAATATCAGACTGTAGATCTGCTGTTATTTCAAGTATCTTATAACCCAATAAAATAATTTACCTGTTGTAAAGAAGTTGAGATATCCTTCATTATGCAGCTGACATGATTGGGCAGATTGAGTGATTTGGGTGCTATAGGCAAACTCAGTCATAGGGCCTCCTTCACACTTCATTTTCATCCTTTTTCTAATTGAGAATATTGGTAGACAAAGCATGGTTCAACAATAAGGCTTGCCTGATTGCCCGAGGCAAGTCAAGCCCCACATCAGGCTAAAAATCTAGCAACTCACTTCCCGACCCAGCAGTGGTTTAACAAAAATAGTGGAGAAAAAAAAAAAAAAAAGTAATTTGTTTTGATCATCATCGTATCATAAATTATTTTCTCATTCTCTGGCACACAGCATATCTCCCTCCCATTGCACAGAGAATATTGACACGTGCTGTTGTGTGTGAGTATGCTAGTAGTGTGATGCGTGAAACAAACTTACCTGATGACGTGAGTAATGTCAAATACAGGAATCAGTGGACCGTGTAATTTTTCACAGCCATAAATACACTTGAGAACAAGAAACATTAAAAGACAGAAATCAGGAAGCTTGGAGGGCAAGAAATGTTTCTAAAATGTATTTGACATCAGGTTAGGTAGTCTAAAAGAATCAAAAGAATGTGTTGCTTCATATCTATGACACTCTAAGTCCTTCTTCTGTTTCATTTACTTAAATAAAGATTCAACATGACAATTAACTGTAGTCTTCGTTGTTATTTGATAACTGCTGATAAATAAAATTATTTGTACAGGACCAAGTAAAAACTTAGTTTGGCCAAGTAGATCTGTGACGCATTTGCCCGACTGGCCAAGTGGAAAAAAACATTAATGTTGAACCCTGAAAGTTTAAACATTTAATACCACACTAAACACAGTATGTTAACAGTAATAAGCCTGCATTCAAAAATATACATAGGTAAAAGTGAAGATGTGGACCCGGTCAAATGTGGACCCGTGAAATCACCCCTTTTTGCATTTTCACAAATAGAATAAAGATTTCACAAATCAGAAATTGTGTTACACTTGTGATACACTTTATAGTCTCCATGATAATCTAGTCCAGGTTTGACAGTTCTAAGTATAGTAGTTTTTGATGTGGACCTGGTCTAATGTTGTCTGGATGACAAAAAAGTCAAAATATTAAGTTCATGAATTAGCTCGAAAATGACTGAACAACGCCATCTACAGCCCTTATGCCACTTTTAAGGTGGTCCGGAAAATTTGAAATCGGATGCCAACTTCAGCCTCGTCAGGAAGTGGGAGGAGCACTAAAAGTGAAACTATTCAGTCAGACTCCATTTGAACGTCGTCAGAGCAGAAGGAGGAAAACAGCAGCTCTGAGGCAGGGTGAGTGTTAATATTACTGCTGCAAATAATGATTATTGTTATTATTGGTCAATCTGCTGCTTATTTTCAGATTATCTGTTTAATTGTTTAAACTGCGTCAGAAAAATATGAAATCACAGTGTTGAGGTCTTCAAACGTTGTTTCCTGTTTTTCATTTCCTGGTTTCTCACAATAACGCAACACGGCACCAACTTTTTTTTTAATTCAGTCACTGATGTTTTTGTTGTTTGAGCTCTGACAGCATTATTTCTTCATTTATAGTTTTAATTTTGTGGAAAGGGTGCTTGATTTCTGTTCTGGAATGTTTATTAGTTGTTTCAAACAGATTGTAATCCAGGTTAAGTAGCAGATTGTTTAGTTTGTTTTCTAGACATGAACAAGTTAAGCTGACAGTCCAGCATCAGGCAGCAGTGCCTTTAGTTTAAATGTTACTAAATAAAATGTTATATAGAAATATGTTTTTATCATTTGGTATTTTAGCAGCACACATGTCAAACTTTGTGTTCTCAAACATGGAGATGTTAAAAACTCTTCATGAAAATATATCTAGTTTATAGCTGTAGATAACACACACACACACACACACACACACACACACACACACACACACACACACACAGAAACGCCTACGTGGCTTCCAGTAAAGAAGAAGGGTGAGGTAGGGAGTAAAGGTGAAAGTCTACTGATCATTTTTCAGATTAACTGTTCAGTTGTTTAAACGGTGTCATAAAAATATGAAATCACAGTGTTGAGGTCTTCTAGGTGATTAAGAGAATTTGAAATCAATCCTGAACTTCACTGGTAGCAACGAGGCTAAAACAGGAGTGATGTGGGATCTGCAGCCAGTCCCAGTTAGTAGTCTAGCTGCTGCATGTTGTACAAGCTGAAGACGTGACAGGTCAGCTCGGCTAAGGCAGGTGAAAAGCCAGTTACAGTAATCTAGACGGGAGAAGATGAAAGCATGGATGACATGTTCTAGGTTAGAGGTAGGGAGTAAAGGTGAAAGTCTGCTGATTATTTTTATGATTAACTGTTTAATTGTTTACACTGTGTCATAAAAATATGAAATCACAGTGTTGAGGTCTTCAAACGTTGTTTCTTGTTTTTAATTTCCTGGTTTCTGCGTCCTCACAGTGATGTAACACGGCACCATGGACGGCACAGCTGTTAAAAGCTTGTTTAACTTAATGTTCATATTTTGTTCACCTGTTGCTCATAGCCTTCTTGTTTTTGTGCTACAAACATATAATCACGTTATCCAGCTAACTTAGTGCATTTACCCAAACTCAATTCAATTTAGTTTAATCAATTAAACAATTAATCAGAAAAATAATCCAGAGTAGGCTTCTTAAGGAGGGTTTAATTACAGCTGCTTTAAAGGACTGCGCTACATATCCAGTTATCAAAGACATATTGATTATATTTAGTAGGGAGGTGCTAATTAAGGGTAAAACATCCTTAAACAGTTTAGTTGGGATCTAAGAGACAATTAGAAGGTTTGGATGAAGAAATCATAGAAGTTAATTCAGGAAGGTCAATCTGAGAGAAACAGTCCAAACTCAAATCAGGTTTTGTGGCTGTTTCTAGGGAACTTGATGAATCTGCCTGTTGAGAGGAGAGACTGTTGAATTTTATCTCTAATTGTTAGAATTTTATCATTAAAGAAGCTCAACAGAGTTCTGACTCTTTGTCAGCCTGGCCAAGGTGCTGAAAAGAAACCTAGGGCTGTTTTTATTTTCCTCAATTAATGCTGAGTAATAGACGGCTCTGGCATTACAGACTGATATATGTGTTAGTTACTATAGTAACCTCCAACTAAGACTGTTAAATATATTATTGCTGATAAAGAACAAAATAATGATATCTAAAATAGATTTTAATTCTTTTCTGTTTATATATATTGAGGTGAGGGATTGAACAGGAAGTGTGACAGTTGTTGCTGTCAGAGGAACATCTGTGACGCAGTCTGAGTTTTACAGTATTATGATCATTATTTCACTGTCAGAGGGTCGAGTTTAGTCTCCCTGTGCATTTATCTGTTTGATGCAGAACACACATTTACTGGAATATAACTGCTTTAGTACAATGAGGAAGTCTTCAAGTCTGTGTTTGTAACACACAGGGAGCACACTAGTGGTCACACACACACACGACTTCGAGTGAAGTGAGTGAAGGGTGGAGGAGCAAACAGGAAGGAAGTAAATGTGAAAGTCTGTTCTTCAGACTCCATTTTAAGTCGGCAGAGCAGAAGGAGGAAAACAGTAAGCGTGAGGCAGAGTGAGTGTTAATTTAATTAATATTAGTGCTGCAAATATTGATTACTGTCTTTATTGATCAAGCTACTGGTTATTTTTCAGATTAATAATTTAGTTGATTAAACTGTGTCAGAAAATATAAAATAACAGTGTTGACTCTTCAAACGTTGTTTCCTTTGTTCTCTTCCTGGTTTGTGCGTCCTCACAGTGATGTAACGTGACTCACTGCTGCAGTTAAAATAGAGAGAAGTCACAGTTAAGAACCACACAGATGTTTATCTGAAGTCTGTTTGTTGGATTGAAACCAGAGTCAAAGTTTCTCTTTGTGATGCTGGAAAACACACATGGTTGTAGTTAAAGTCATGTAAACTAATAAGAAGCTACTAAGTTGAGAGGAAGGACTGGGTTTATTATACTGTGTATGTGTGTGTGTCTCCAGTGTTACTGGTTTACCTCTCAGACTCCAGAAGATGAAGAATTCAGAGGAAGAGGAGGACGGAGCAGAGTCTGTGATATCCAGCTGTCTGTCTATGAAGAGTGACCAGTCTTTACATCATCCTCCAGTCTTCAGTAATGAACCTGGACCCTCAGACACAAAGTAAGAGACTGTTTCTACTGTAAATTGACCTGAAGATGATTCACTTTTGTTAATGTCATTAGATAACCTACATTATAACACTGTTCTTTTAGAATTGTTTTTTTTTTAATTCACTGATGTTTTTATTGTTTAAGCAGCATTATTTCTCCTTCTATTGCTTTAATTTTATGGAAAGAGTGCCTGACTGCTGTTCTGAAATGTTTATTAGTTGCTTCAAACAGATTGTAATCCAGGTTAAGTAGCAGATTGTTTAGTTTGTTTTCTAGACATGAACAAGTTAAGCTGACAGTCCAGCATCAGGCAGCAGTGCCTTTAGTTTAAATGTTACTAAATAAAATGTTATATGGAAATATGTTTTTATCATTTGGTATTTTAACAGCACACATGTCAAACTTTGTGTTCTCAAACATGGAGATGTTAAAAACTCTTTCAGCAAATATATTCAGTTTGCAGCTGTAGATAAAATGCAGAAGGAGAGATGTTGTCATCATTAAATCATGACCCTGTGGCATGTTTCATAATACATCTGCTTTTTACAAGAACTAATAATATGTGTAAAACTATTGTTGTTTCCACAGACGGAGAGCAGAGTCTGTGATATCCAGCTGTCCGTCTATGAAGAGTGACCGGTCTTTACATCATCCTCCAGTCTTCAGTAATGAACCTGGACCCTCAGACACAAAGTAAGAGACTGTTTCTACTGTAAACTGACCTGAAGATGATTCAGTGAGATGGTTTCATTAAGGTTGTAGTGTAGATATGAAGGAAACACAGTGGAAAGAAATAATGAACTAGCTTCCATTCAGCTGTAATCTAGAACAGATCTTCATGTACATGTTAAGCAGAGACAGAGACAGGGCTGCTATTGCTATTTGATTTTCCAGTCTAACAATGTAAAGAGGTAGCAGGTAACCCAGGGTGATATTTACTAAGGATTTACTAACAAGTCACATTGTGTCTCCTTATTTACTAAAGGACTGCACTGCGGTTTAATGCAGGTAAAATGGAAGAAAACTGAGTGTTTGGTCTCCTGAAATACAGAATGTGTCTTAATGTGTTCCTGTTCAAAGGCCCTGATAGTCTTCAGTCACCAATCAGGCAGAACCTCAGCGCCTTGTCCTCATTTTCTTGGTGTCATTTTTCACCAACATGAGTTTTGAAGTACATGTTCAGACGCTAACTTGATCACGTGTCTTTCACCTGCGAAACAGCCAAACTGATGTTAATACATGTTTTTATTTCATCATGTTTGGACTACTGTTACTTTCTTTTTTACCTGCCTTAATCTCCCATACACAGCTTACAAACTGTCCAGAATGCTGCTGCTAGGCTTTTAACATGATCTGACAGATGGTCACCTATAACTCCTATTTTACCTCACTGCACTGGCTTTCAGTTCATTTTAGAATTCATTTTCAAATGTTGGTGCTCACTTATAGAGCCCTACATGGCTCCACAGTGCATTATGGGCCTTCTGCACCCCCACACCACCAGCTGAGCTCTTAGGTCCTCCACCCAGGGATTTTCTAAGTGTACCTCATACATTTTAAGACCCAGGGAGATCCTGTTTCCAGTCGGCAGCGACTAAACTTTGGAAAAGTCAACAAGCTTAAGGTCCTTGGATACTGTAGACTCTTAAAAAGCAGCTAAAAACCCATCTGTTCAGACAGGCATATGGATAGTATGTGTAATTTTATATTTTAATCTGTTCTCCTTATATATTTATCTGGTGTCTTTGTTTTTATTTATTCTGATTTGATTTTATTTCTTTGACTGTGAAGCACTTTGTGACTGGTGTTTGTAAAAGGAACTTTGAACTCTGTCTTTATGAAAAAAGTAAATAAAGACAAAAGAAAACATGAATTCATATTTAGTGAGCCATTACCTCTGAAGTATCTAAGCAGTAAAACAGTGAAAACTATCCCCTCATCAGTGTCTATACCAATAATTCTGGAGTTAGCACGAGTAATAAGATTTACAATTTAATGTCATTTAGACATAAGAGTGTGCTTATAACAACACAGTAGGATTTGCACATAAAACCTTTAAACAATGAATAAATCAGCTGAACTTTATACACATTTGACCCTTTGCAGAGTAGGCTAAAGTAAAAGAAGATATCAATGTCAAAATAAGACAAATTATATAAAATAAATATATCAGTCAGTCAGTCAGGACAAACAGTGTTTGTCAACAAAAGTAGGCGGTATAGTCAGCCATCACAGGGCAACTGTTAACTGGACAACATTATATAAACACTCTGCCTCACTATAAATTGCTCATGATATTAACCATTTGTCCTTATCTTCTGCATGTATCATATGAGACTTATAGCAGAATATGAAATGTAAGATAGGAAACTGTCCTTGGAGTGTTTCATCTTAGTTGCAGCTGCTGGAGGGTCTCATTATGTAACATGTCTGCTTTCAAAAAGGGCGTCAGCTTCAGTGGAGGTGTTGAACTCATGTCTGGTTCCATTGATGATCACCTGGAGCTTAGCAGGGAAAAGCAGCATTTCATTCTGCTGCACAACTTTATGGGTGTGTTTGCACTGGCATATCATTAGCACAACATCTTTAGTGAATCGGACCATAAAATGAGGCAAATGTTACTTTTGAAGCCTTGCAATTCATGTATTTATCTCAAATTGAATGTGCTGAAACCCCGAGACTGAAGAACAAAAACTGTCTAAATACTTTTAGTCTGGACTGTTTATGTAGGGAAAGAGCTCCATAAAACTTGTGAGGTGCTGTTTGGCCACCACTAATGTCATGAGTCATAAAGAATGTGTTCATGTCCACAGAAAGAGGAAGAGGAGGGGTGTTTCTGTGGAGGAGCAGCTGTCCTGCTGTTCTTTGTGTCAGAACATCCTGAAGGATCCAGTCTCTACCAGCTGTGGACACTGGTTCTGCAGGCAGTGCATCACCTCATACTGGGACCAGTCTGCTCCATCAGGAGACTCCTCCTGTCCCCAGTGTGGAAAAAGATCCAGAACAAGACCTGGACTGCAGACAGACAGTCAGACCGGCACTGTACAAGGTAAGACTGGAGATCTGTCTGCTGATGTCATCATCTCTGAAAACAGGACAGTACTACTATATCAGAATGAAAATTAACACAGTGAGACATATTTCTTATTAATCATACATTTTCCCTTTTCTTTCAGCAGAAAGTGGCCTGCAAAAGGTTTTAGATGAACATAAGATCAGTCTGAGGGAGAGATCGGAATGTGTGACTGAAGGAACTGATGAAGCAGGAAGTGAAACCCTCTTTAACAGGATCTACACTGAGCTCTACATCACAGAGGGACAGAGTGAAGACGTTAATACCCAACATGAGGTGAGGCAGCTTGAGAGAGCTTCTAAGATGGAGACCCTCCATGAAACTCCAATCAAGTGCTGTGACATCTTTAAAGTCTTACCCAACCAACAGAAACACGTCATTAAAGTTGTTCTGACAAACGGCGTCGCTGGCGTTGGAAAAACCTTCTCAGTGCAGAAGTTCACTCTGGACTGGGCAGAGGGCTCGGAAAACCAAGATGTCAGTCTGGTGATCCTGCTTTCATTCAGGGAGCTGAACTTGATCAAAGATGAGCAGTACAGTCTCCTCACGCTGATCCATGAATTCCATCCAACATTACAGAAGGTCACAGCAGAGAAGCTCGCTGACTGGAAAGTTTTGTTCATCTTTGACGGCCTGGATGAAAGCAGACTTTCACTGGATTTCAAGAACAATGAGGTTGTGTCTGATGTCACACAGAAGTCATCAGTCAATGTGCTGTTGACAAACCTCATCAAAGGGAATCTGCTTCCATTGGCTCTCATCTGGATAACTTCTCGACCCGCAGCAGCCAATCAGATCCCTCGTACATGTGTAAACAGGGTAACAGAAGTACGAGGCTTCACTGATGCCCAGAAGGAGGAGTACTTCAGGAAGAGATTCAGTGATGAAAAGCGGTCCAACAGAATCATTAAACACATCAATACATCCAGGAGCCTCCACATCATGTGTCACATCCCAGTCTTCTGCTGGATCATTGCTACAGTTCTGGAGCACATGTTGACTACAGACCAGAAAGGAGAGCTGCCCAAGACCCTGACTGACCTGTACTCTCTCTTCCTGCTGGTTCAGACACAGAGGAAGAAGCAAAAGTACAGTGAAGGACATAAGAAGAATCAACAGGAGCTGACGGAGGATGACATGGAACTTCTTCTGAAGCTGGGGAGGCTGGCGTTTGAACATCTGGAGAAAGGAAACATCATGTTCTACCAAGAAGACCTGGAGCAGTGTGGTCTTGATGTCACAGAGGCCTCAGTGTTATCAGGATTTTGTACACAGATCTTCAAAAAAGAAAATGTGAGATTCCAGAAAACAGTCTACTGCTTTGTTCATCTGAGCGTTCAGGAGTTTCTGGCTGCAGTCTACATGTACCACTGTTACACCAGCAGGAACACAAAGGTACTGGAGGACTTCCTGGGAGAAGAACACAGTTACTCATCTCTGGATGACTTCCTGATGGGAGCCATGGAGAAATCTCTCAAAAGTAAAAATGGCCACCTGGACTTGTTTGTTCGCTTCCTTCATGGCCTCTCTCTGGAGTCCAACCAGAGTCCCTTAAGAGGCCTTCTGGGCTGGAGACAGAACAGTCCAGAAACCATCCCGAGAGTCATCAACAACCTGAAGAAGATGAACATGTACACAGTCTCTCCTGACAGAAGCATCAACATCTTCCACTGTCTGATGGAGATGAACGACCTCTCAGTACATCAGGAGATCCAAGAGTTCCTGAAGTCAGAGAACAGATCAAAGAAGGAACTCTCTGAGATCCACTGCTCAGCTCTGGCCTACATGCTGCAGATGTCAGAGGAGGTTCTGGATAAGTTGGACCTGAAGAAGTACAACACATCAGAGGAGGGAAAACGGAGACTGATCCCAGCTGTGAGGAACTGCAGAAAGGCTCAGTAAGTCCAGATATGATTATCATTATAAATCCACACAGATCAATAGTTTAGTTCTTCAAATATAAATTATATAAAATTCTCATTATTGTTAAAATAATGCTCTACTTGTTTATAGCCAAAATAATATGTCAGTTATATTTAGTCACAGATGTTCTTGAGCTGTTTCAAATGTTGTGAGTGGAAATAATGTTGATCTTTCAATTGGTTGTGTTTATAGCTGTTAACTTAATGAACACAGTTATTCTATTTATTTCTAGTAATTATCAGATTGTACAGCTGTTTCTTCTATTTATCTTCCCTTGGGTGATGGAGGCATCATTCAAACCTGGTAAACAAATGAAGGATTTTAGAGATTGTGGTTGAGGTTTTATTACAGCAGCATTTTATCACAATGTATATCAGTATTCTACAGTTATCAGTGAATGCAGTTATTATTACATTATACACTACATTATTACAGTACGTTGTGTAAATAATAGTTTAAAACTAGAAAATATCTGTGGCAGAAATGTTGAAAGTGACCCGGGCTGGTGTTGGTGGGTCATGTGTGAGGAGCCCCAGCAGCTGATGGGGAACACTCATCCAGGAGGAGCCGATGGTATTTGTGTCATTGATGCTCTGTTATGATTTCAGGCAGCAGTATGGCCGTTAATTATTAGTGCTGATCAATAATTACACTTTGTGTGTGTAGCACATGTATCACTGATACACACTATTAAAGCTACTGGACTAGTTCTAGGTTCTAATGGAGTGGGGTAACAAACAAATTGAGTCAGAGAACAGATACTTTAAATGCAAAAGCCGACACTTTACTGACAATAGAAAAACATAAAATATACAAAACATTTAAATAAAAACACCCTGCAGGTACCAAAAATAGATTTCTCAACCTTTTTCCTCAGTTAGAGATACTTTAGTTCAAATAACACACCTTAGTTAGATAATAATAATAATAATAATAATAATAATAATAATAATAATAATAATAATGATAATAATAATAATGATAATAATAATAATGATAATAATAATAATAATGATAATGATAATAATAATACTAATAATAATAATAATAATAATAATAATAATAATAATAATAATAATAATAATCATAAAGTTTATTTGTATAGCACCTGTGCTTCACATAAAGGAAAAAAAAATAAAAATAGAATAAAAGATAAAAAAACAAATGAAGTAACAAAAATATGTTTACATATAAAAACACATACATTGATAGAAAAACAAATAGTAAAACATCAATTGGTCAAAAATAAGAATACAAATGCCTTCAAATGGATTAAAATGCTATAAAAAGGCTCGGTTAAAAAGATATGTTTTTAGGTGTTGTTTAAAGCTTTCAAGAGAGAGACTGCTTCTCTAAAGTCTTTTGGTGTTCCACAGTTTGGAAGCGTAATTAAAAAACGCAGCATCTCCAGTTTTCTTCTGGTGAGGTCTTTGGATCTCTGGCGGTCCTGCGGAGGATGATCTGAGGGTTCGTGAGGGTGCAGATGGAGTCAAGGAGTCTCTGATGTAGCTTGGCCCTGATCCATTAAGTGTTTTGTAGACTAGTAACAGGACTTTGAAGTCAATTCTGTAGGACACGGGGAGCCAGTGTAGTCTCGCCAAAACTGGAGTGATATGTTCTGTTTTTTTAGTTTTTGTCAATAGTCTGGCTGCAGAGTTTTGAAAGAGTTGTAGTTTTCCAATTGACCCTTTAGGAAGACCTGTTAAAAGTGAACTACAGTAGTCTAGTCTGCTGGAGATAAAAGCATGAGTTAGTTTTTCAGCATCTTGTTGAGTCAGGAATGGTCGTACTTTGGCAATATTTCTGAGGTAAAAGATGCTGTTTTAGTCACTTTGTTTATGTGGGATTTGAAACTTCAATCAGAATCTGAAATAACTCCTCGGCTTGTTACCTCACATTTGACAAAGGGAGCCAGGTTGTCAAGTCTTTGAAAGATTTCTTCCCTTTTTGCTTTTGGGCCAATTAATAAGATTTCTGTTTTCTCTTCATTTAGTTTCAGAAAGTTATCACTCATCGATTTATTGATTGCAGACAGTCAGAGAGTTTAGAGCAAGTGGATCGCTTGGTTCTACAGATATATACAGTTGAGTATCGTCGGCATGGAAACTAACATCATGTTCTCTGCTGACATCACCTAGTGGAAGCATATCTAGTGAGAACAGCAGAGGGCCGAGGCAGCTCCCCTGTGCAACACCAGAAGTTGTGTCATATTCTTGTGACACATGTTCCCCAAGACTAATGAAGGATTTCCTTCCTGTGACGTCCTAAACCAGTTTAAAACACAGTCTGAGAGACCGACCCAGTTTTCAAGGTGGTTTATAAGGATTTTGTGGTGGATTGTATCAAATGCTGGACTCAGATCAAGAAGAACTAAAACAGATACCTTATTGGCATCAGTGCTTCTTCTTAGATGGTTGACCTAGTTTAGTTAGAATAGCCATCTTAGACCGGTCTATAACTAACTTATTTGAGGTTAAGTTATTTTAGTTCAATTATCTTCCTGAGTTAACTCTTTTTTTCCTTCTCATAAATGAGAGAATAACCACACGTCTTTCTGAATTAAATTGAAATGAAACACTCGTGAATCAAATCACAATAATGACAGTTATGAAAATAAAATACAAAAGTTGTCTTTATGTGTTTATTTATATGACAATCTGCAAGAAAAGAAGCTAGAAGACCTCAGCGTACAGATGAAGCAGAACTGTGCCGTGATAGCTATCCTCACTAAGGCATCTGAGTTCAATGCTATGGAGGTGAAGGACTGTAAAACTAGGGTGACCATTTCCATAACACCAAAAAGGAGGACATTATGCAGCATATCAATAAATTACTACGGTGTAAATAGGACTCTGGTATACTCTCATTTACAATACAATTTTGTGTGGTTTAAAGATGATGTTTGTGTAGCTGAATAGAAAAAAATATTAATAAAAAGTCAAAAAGTGTTTGTTCACAGTATTTGTATTTATTCAATACATTGTTGTGTTCAAAAACTGACCACAGAGATGAATCTGTTAAAGTGCAGAGTGCCACAAAGCAAAACATGTAACTTAGGGACTTAAATGTAAAAAACTAGTAACAGGTAACATACATAATATAAACATGTTTTTTTAAAAAAAGAAGAAGAAAAAGCCTAAATAACCTTTCATGTAAACAACAAAGGAGATTGTAAAAAAACAAAAACCCATCTGCATCAGCAGTCTACACTTCTGTACTACCGGTGATGCTTTACAGCATGGTAAAGCTTGCACAGCTCAGCAGTGGTTATTTTATCATCCAGGAGCAACGAAGCTTCACGTTTCCTCATTGATGAGGTACCTGCCGCACGTTTATTGCTTTTATGTTTCTCCGTACCCGTGTGCCGTTCAGTTGCAGCTTTCCCCTGACTGCTTACGTCAACATCGCATCGACAAAGTGTGCAGAAGCCATGAAATGAGTCTCGACTGCTTTTCGTCATAAACTCGTGCTCTTTTGTCCTTTCTGAATTCAACGAGGTCTCACGTTTCGGCATGATGCTAACTTTCTGTCATTGTCATATGACGTAGCAGCACATGGAACCTTGTTTATGTTTTTAACCAATGATATAGCAGATATTTATCTGACACCGCTCTTAGCCAATCATGTGTTAGACCAGATATGTTACGGCATTGGAGCAAAGAGTAATAAGCCAAGTGCCTTAAAAAGGAGAACAAACACGTGTCCGGCTTAAAGCTGCGCCTGTCTAACACTAAGGTATCCAAAGATGTGTCACTCTATTGGATAAACGCATAACTGAAAAGGTATGTGGGGGGATGTTTACAGAGGAAGTACTACCCGTCTTTTCACAGTAAAAGAAACAGAACAACCTCTTTTCCACTTTTGTCTTTATAACATGTCCATGTTGTTTGCTGCGAGGTTAACCAGCGAATGAACGTTTTGAAAGCCACTTTATCTTTTATTTCTTTGAATACGAGGGGTCTCAAGGACAATGTGAAAAGAAAAGCTATTTTTTTATACTGCAAAGGACAAAAAGCTCATTGTGTGTTCCTGCAGAAACGCATTCATGTGCCTCTAACGCCACCTTCTGGACGAGTCAGTGGGGAGACAAGGTGCTGTTCAGTCATGCTTCCAACAAACTGCAGGTGTTGCATCTGTTTTAATAGATGTCCTGGAAACGTAGATAGATGTCCATCTAAATTCAGTAATAATCATTATAACACAACTCTACTGGACTTCTGTAACACTCATGCACTTATTGACATGTGGAGAAGTAGGAATAGGAATATCAGTCAGTTTTCAGGGATAAAAACGAATGGAAATGCCAGATCTGGAATTGACTTATGGCTATCAACACTTGAACTAGTAGATGTTGTTTCAGATGTATCAATGTCAAGTGCACCCCTAACTGATCATTGCCTCTTATCTCTTGTGCTACAACCTTCACTACACAATAACAAAAGAAAAACACACTGGAAATCTAATGTTGACCTTCTGAAATGTGATGAATGTTGTAATTTAATCAAAGATTTGATATGAGAGATCAAATATGATTCAACAATAGGAGCTATTGTAATAGATGGGAGTTTTTTAAGTACAGAGTCAGACAAATCTCAATCACATTTGGGAAAAAAAGACGTAAAGCTCTCAGGAACAGGAACTTAAGCTAGTACAAGATATTGATAAGTGCTGTAAAAAGACACCTGTGTCAGAGTCAGACAAAAATATATTCATAAACCTCCAATAGAAACTAGATGAAATGTACTTGAGGAAAGCACGAGGGGCTTATGTAAGATCCAGAGCCAAATGGTTAGAAGAGGGGGAGAAAAATACTGCGTACTTCTGTGGCTTAGAAAAAAGAAGACAAGAAAGAAATGCAATTAATGTGCTTATGATAAATGATGTGGAATGCACGGACCCTAAACAACTGTCTAATGAAGTCCATAGATTTGATAAAGATTTATATTCCTCGTCTCATTCTAAAGAGAAATCTGATGCCCTTTTCCAAAGTATTAAACATCACATCCCCAAAATCAGCACTGATTTCAAGGAACCATGTGATGCTCAAATTGAAATGTATGAGTTGGATAATGCAATCAAAAAACTGAGTTTAGGGAAAGCACCTGGACAAGATGGTTATCGTCAAATCTTTATACATTTTTTTGGAATGAAATGAAAGAACTGTTATATTTTGCTATATGTGAATGCTTCATGAACAAGTCCCTAATGTCCACAATGAAGCAAGGATTAATAACCCTTATCCCCAAACCTGGCAAGGATACAAATACTTATTACACTACTTAATGTGGATTATAAAGTGTTTGCCCATGTTATTGCTAACAGATTAAAAGAAGGTATGGCACAAATGATCAGTGAAACACAATCTGGCTTCCTTAAAGAACGCTCCATCCATAACAATATCAGGCTAGTGTTGGATTTACTTGATTATAGTGACAGAATTGAGGAGGACGGTTTCATTTTATTCTTAGATTTTTGCAGGCATTCGACAGAGTGGAACACCTTTTTATTTTGGACACTTTGCAACACTTTGGTTTTGGTGATGGCTTCAGAGAGATCATCAATATGCTTTACAATGACATAAATAGTTCAGTATCATTACCATTTGGCACCTGCAGTAGATTTGAGGTGAGGAGGGGTATCCCTGCCTCTCCTCTACTCTTTATTATGGCGGCACAGATTTTTTTCTGTCCAGATTAATTTACCCAGCGTACTCTCTGAATGTCCCTGATCATATAATTAAGATTATTAATCAAAACATTTTTAATTTTATTTGGAAAAATAGACATCATTATATTAGGAAGAATGATGTTATTAAATCTTTGGAAGAAGGAGGTTTGAATGCGATTGATTTCGATGCCATGAACGATTCACTAAAGCTGAAGTGGTTGCAGAGTTTTATAAAACAGTATGAACATGTTTGGTTTAATCTTCCTACAAAGTTGTTTCTGGATTTTGGGGGTGTGGAATTTTTATTGAAGTGTGATTTTGAAATAAATAAATTGCCAGTCAAACTTTCCAAATTTCATCAAGAGGTCCTCCATTATTGGAAATTAATATTCAAACATAATTTGTCTTGAAATTCCTTTACAATGTGTTATCTGCTTTGTCTTTCAATCTGACCCCAGAAAGTAATGAATGAATTTTATTTTTGTACCGTTTAATTTTATGGCTTTCCTTTGTTATCTGGTTATGGTTTCCTAATCATCTGTTTATGTAACACCTGTTTACACTCAGTCTGAAACGTAACTGTGCATGTTCACTGCTTCTTGTAATCTTTGGAATTTAAATAAAGCAAAAGGAAGAGAAAAAGTTTAAGACAATGGGAGTCCACCGCAGACTGCATTTCCCAGCATGCTTCACGGTTTTGACACCTCAGCATGGGACTGCCTCTCATTGGCAGAGACGCTCCTTCACAGCGGAGTCCTGTTGACGCAGCCATGACGTCACCGCCCCTTTAAATATTCCTCCACGTCTCGGTTTGAGCTCCGTAACGACGGCGTCCTCCGGTGAGTCAGCCAGACTAAAGGCGGTAACTACGTGCATGTGATTTCCCCTCACCGAAGACTCTCCTCGCCGGACGAGACGAGACTTCGCCGCGTTCACCCGAACACGATCCGGATCCGTGAGAGTCGCCTGTGCTGCAACACAGCGGCCGCTCAGTACTGCCTGCAGAAGTAAGGAACGGAGTTTCTTAAGAAGACGCGGACTTCCCTGCCCCCGCGCTTTATCTTCATGGAGATCTAATTGTTTTATCCTCTTTCAAGTTAGCCGGAGGGCTAAACCGGAAGTAGCCGACTCGGCCGGCGGAAGTCACTAGTGCGCATGTTCCATGGGCCCAGTGATCCCGGAAGATGTGGCTAATTTAATCATGGATGTATTATCAGAGCTCTTATAATACATGCTTGGCACACAGTCCTCTCTTCCTTCTCTCTCCGAAGCCCCCAGGAACAGCGCCGAGCTGTTAATCATATTTACATGGCGGCCAAACCGTGTAATGACAACATCACGTGACGCTACTGGGCCCAAAAGTAATCTTCCCCATAGACTTACACTGTGAAAGAGACGTCTGTAAATCAGTGTATATGTATATATATATATATTTGAACATCACAACCCGCGAAATGACTCTTCTCACTGTCAGAATTTGGTCCGATCACATTTCGAAAGCAATAAAGGGCCGCACGATTTCATTGTTTTATCCTCATTCAAGTTAGCCGGAGCGCTAAACCGGAAGTAGCCGATTCGGCCGGCGGAAGTCACGAGTGCGCATGTTCCGTAGGCCCAGTGATCCCGGAAGAAGATTGATAAACACTGTTTCATCCTTAAAGAGAAGTCTTTCTGT
>CM055856.1:14341330-14381330 GCA_029490765.1 Euthynnus affinis | reverse complement strand
GCTGAGTGGAAACAAGCTGCAGGATTCAGGAGTGAAGCTGCTGTGTGATTTTCTGGGAAGTCCAGGCTGCAGACTGGAGAATCTGAGGTCAGACATCATTTTTACTGTGCTGAGATTAATATATGATGTGAAAGTTGTGGTGACACTTCATTGCAAACATAAAGCTAATATTATGCTGATCCACACTGAGTATCTTAATGGTAAAGTCTGTTTTGTTCTTCAGTGATTTAGTCCATATACTGGTTCTGAGCAATATTAAGCTGCATGTTTAATTCAGTTTTATTTATAAAGCGCCAAATCACAACACAAAGTCATCTCAGGGCACTTTTACATGGAGCAGGTCTAGACCACGCTCTTTAATTTACAGAAAGAGACCCAACAGTTCCCCCCATGAGCAGCACTTGGTGACAGCAGGAAGGAAAAACTCCCCTTTAACGGGAAGAAACCTGAAGCAGACCCCGACTCTGGGTGGACGGCACACACACACACACACACACACACACTCACAGTACATCAATTATTGCATTTGATCCACCCGGCTGCTTAAGGCACAGTACAGGTATTACAGGTAGTACAGCTTGACATTTTGTTGTCCTGGTCAGTTATGGATTTTATCCATATCAACAAGATATTAAGATTCTGTGTCAACTTGTCCTTTCTGACAGAGTGAACACAGCCTGGCCTCTCTGGGGAGCCTGTTCTGCCTGTGACGGCCTGTTTCTATGACCAGGCTGTGTCCACTCAGTCTGTACATGCTCAGTGTTTTCCTCACGTTTCTGTCAGTCACGGTGGTCAGGTACTCTGCCACCGTGCACTCTCTGTTTAGGGTCAAATATCATTCTGATTTACTGTGTGATTTGGTGGTTTCGTTCCAATATTTGATATATTTTTCTTTTTGTTTAGAGATGATTTGGTTGGGCCAGATTGTTTTCTTCTTCTTCTCTTGTTTCAGCATCAGCACACACACACACACACTCACACACACACACACACACACACACACACACACACACACACACACACACACACAGTACGGGTACGATAATGAATAAAAGAAGCATTCATTCACAAATTAAATCAGGAGACATTTAACGTTTCATTTTTACGCCACATCATAAAGTATCAGTCGTCTACATATACCCATACATCAACCCCATGACTTACAAACCCTGTTGTATGTGTTTGAAATACACAAATACAAATGTTCTTTATACAACATGACTTAAAACACTTAACAACCCAGTAACAGAGCTGCAGAGGCTGTAAACAATCACAACAAAAATGATCTATTCAGGTTACCTGGCCCTATGACTGCTGTCCGTGGTGCTGATTTTCAACACGTAAACAACAACAACAATAAAACTTCAGTCTATTTCCACGGACTGACTAAGTTAACACACTCAGCTAAACCCAGGCAAGCATGGCACATTAAGCAATATGACGACATAAAAAATGCACACGTAGCTCCAGTTCAGTCAACAGTAAGGCCATAGAGGGAGAAGGGGGGGTGCATTTCGCTCACTATTTGTAGAGGAAGGCCATTCTCCTCTTTCATGGTGGCAAAGTGGTCAATAACCATGTCATAGAAGTTGCCACTAGCCTTTAGATCCTCCACAACAGCAGAGTTAATGGATATTTTGGCTAGGTTGACAAGTCTGTCCTGTCCACACGTGTTCCTCAGATAAGTTTAGATCCTTTTCAGACAGGAGAAGGAGCGCTCTGCTGATGTGCTGGTGGCATATATTGTCAGCATAAACTGGAGCAGCTTGTAGACCTGGCAGAGAGTCCTGTAGGTCATCCTCAATAAGAAGCTGTGTCAGCTCTGTTGGTGGCTTGTGAAACAGCTTGTTGTTGTACAGACATGACCAGCAAAATAGCCGCTGAAGTTTAGCGCTACCAGCTAGCCACTCGGTGCCAACATAATTTTCCTCATTGATTGTCCGAATCCCGCCTCGTCTCCTCTCCACACGCAGTTCTAGTTTGGCTGTTGGTCTTCAGTCAGATTTAACTTTGAGTTGCTGCTGTAGTGGTAGTTTAGTAAAATAGTTTTTGACTAAAAACTCCAAATCTTCACCGTCCAAAACGACACTTGCTAACGATGCTATAATATGGTTACCAGGGTTACCATAACATTCATAACATGCTATGATTTGATTGGTGAGAGGCCGTGGGTTGGCTGGCTTCCCTTGGCAGAGTCCTGACTAATCACAGTTTGGCAGTGGCATGAGGGTAACCTCATCTGATTGGTTAATCCCTCTTTTGTTTTTTGGGATGTCTCTAAATCCAGACTGAAAAGCCTCAAATAAATTATCGTTATCTAGAAAGTCACATAACTGATTAGCGACTGCTTTCTGGAGGATCTTAGACAGAAGGAAGGTTAGATATGGGTCTATAGTTGGCTGAGACGTCTGAATCCAGAGTAGGCTTCTTAAGGAGGGTTTAATTACAGCTGCTTTAAAGGACTGCGCTACATATCCAGTTATCAAAGACATATTGATTATATTTAGTAGGGAGGTGCTAATTAAGGGTAAAACATCCTTAAACAGTTTAGTTGGGATCTAAGAGACAATTAGAAGGTTTGGATGAAGAAATCATAGAAGTTTGGGAAGGACTAAAGTTATCATAAGAGTCCTCTGAGGTATTGATAAAAGGAACTGAATTCAGCGCTGATGGAAGTGTTTCCTTAAATTTAGCTACAGCACTATCAGTAAGACATCTGGTGAAGACATGTTTGTCTAATGGTGTGTAATCTACCAATAAAAATTCAAAAGTTATCAGATGGTGGTCTGATAAAATGGGATTTTGAGGAAAAACTATCAAATGTTCAGTTTCTATGTCATAAGTCAGCACAAGATCCAGGGTGTGATTCTGACAGTGAGTGGGTTTATTTACACACTGAGAGAAGCCAACTGAGTCTAATAATGAGATAAAGGCAGTGCAGAGACTCATTATCAACGTCCACATGAATGTTAAAGTCACCTGCTATAATTACTTTATCAGTACTGAGCACTAAGTTTGATAGAAACTCTGAGAATTCAGATAAGAATTCAGAGTACGGGCCAGGAGGACGGTACACTACAACAAATAGAACTGGCTGTACAGTTTTCCAGGAAACCGCGATATGACCACAATTTCATATCACCATATAAGTCCGTTCATATCATGATAGCGATATATATCAGGATATAGCACATTTTCTGTAAAGTCAATGAATAAATATTTTATATAAGATGACCACATGGAAAGGCCTGTTTCTTATTGCATTTTGAATTATATCAGGCCTGGAATGAAGTCATTTTAGGGCAAAGCCACTTTGGCCTTTGATAATTACTCATTTATTGGGGCATCACGGCCAATATGTAGGACACCAAGACCAAAACCAATAGTGCAATAACAATAAGTGATAATTACATTGTATGAGGATAAAACAGTACAATCAACAATTAGTAGTCAGTGGATTGAAAACAGTTCTGAGTTTATTAAAACTGAATGTTTGAATTTTCCACAAAATGCTGTCTGAAAAAAAATGTGAATAATTATCTTAATTGTTATATTTAATGATTTAATGAAGTCTATAAATGGGTAAGGGTGATCAATATTAATCTAAACAAGTTATAACAACTATTAGCATTTGAGTCTGAGATCACAGGAGTCACAAAAATGACTTCAAACACTTTTTACATGTTAAACATTAAACACACTGATGAGAAACTTGTCAGTGGATATAACGTTAGTACCGGTGTGAAACCGACTTCATCACTCTGTCAGTGGATATAACGTTAGTACCGGTGTGAAACCGACTTCATCACTCTGTCAGTGGATATAACGTTAGTACCGGTGTGAAACCGACTTCATCACTCTGTCAGTGGATAGAACGTTAGTACCGGTGTGAAACCGACTTCATCACTCTGTCAGTGGATATAACGTTAGTACCGGTGTGAAACCGACTTCATCACTCTGTCAGTGGATATAACGTTAGTATCGGTGTGAAACCGACTTCAACACGGAGTTTAGCATCACGGGTTGTTTTTAGCATTAATGTTGCTAAGCTAGCGAGTGTCTTTAGTGTGTTTATAGTGAGTGTTAGAGTCAGTCAGCACTAAAACTGTTTCCTTAGTCCAGTTTAACCTGCAGCAGCTGCTGAAGGATCGTGTAACGTGTTTTTCTGCCACGGAGGAAATAAATTCATGACGAGTGAAAACGAGTCTAAAGCGTCTTCAGACTGCAGAAACGGAAAATATCAAAGTGCCAGCTGAGTTAAAACTGTCACAGACAGCTGACATAAGCAGTCTCATAAATACTACAGTCACCCAGCCAGAACCCTGTCTTCCCGGCTGCTCGGGAACTACCGGGGGAGTAGGGGCTATGCTAGGTTAGTCCGCACCAATTATCTGGGGCTAGCTAACTACATTAGCTACTGATTGTTTGATTGTTTCCATGGTGAGGAGCCTCGCCTCCAACATTGCAAATAAACTACATTAATTACATTTCCCATTATCATTAAAGGAGGCAGAGCAGTAACTAAACATGAGACACACTGAGCAAGAGAGAGCAGGAGAGCGAGAGGGAGAGAGAGAAGCCATCGCTAACTGTTTAGCTTAAGGGTTAGCTGTTAATGCTAGTGCTAGCTGCTGAGCTCAAATAACTAACCGCTGTGTGATTAACAGGAAAAAGTCGCTAAGAGAAAAAAACACAATGAGAGTGCTTATGTAGGACTAGCGAAAAAATAGGTTTTCCAATTAATAGTAAATCCCATTTGAATGATCAATAATTGATTCTGGAAATCCAGAGATTGATGTTTGCATTGTGCCTTTACTCAGTAAACATGGACATCTGCACTGTGTTGTGTGTATGCAGTGGTTACTTGTTATAAATGGTTGGAGCAGCATGATGTGTGAAATGTTTACTTTGTTGTTGTTGTTGAGTTATTACAACATGCAGAAAAACATTATTTTAAGTTTAAAAGTAATGTAGATGCTAGCTGCTATATTAGCTGCCATGAGTCTCGACGGTCTCGTAAACCGTGACGTGAATAGTTTCAGTGTGTGGACCCGCCACAGTTCATGGGACTGTTGTGACTCAGGATGGTCTGCTGACTCTGGCTGTCTTGTAGATCACATCTACAAGAGGAACAGACTGAAAAAGATTTGACACACTGATCTGACCTCTTGGTTTGCATTTGTTAACGACATATTATGACTATGAAATGTGAAATGTGGAAGTGGTGCAGATTCTACTGTATTCAGTATGTCTCTACCTGGCAGGGAGCTAACGCCAACTAGCAGCTGTCTGCAGATATCAGACTGATGTCAACACAAATACAAACAGTGCTCTAATGAGCAGACTTTCACTTTTTGCTTTCTATGCTCAAAGTGATAAAGTTGAAACAGCAGCTACTGACAGTCTATGTGTTGTTTTATGGGATTGCATTCATGATTTTTAAATGTGCATAATGATAAAGCACTTGGAAGTGATGCAGGTCTTTTATTATTCTTGCTCAATGGCTCAGCACATGTAGTCCTAAAAATATATATATGTGTCATAAAACAGAAGTATGGAGTGCTGCTTGGGTGTAGAACAGTATCCCTCTGGTGCTCCTCAGTTTGGGGATCCTACTAGTTTAGAGTTATTGAAAAAATTGAGGCACTCGAGCAGGTAATGCCTTTAAAAAGCCAAACATGACTTTTTTAAAACTATGACTGAGTAGCCATGGAATATTTGGAGTTTCCATTTTCTAAATTTCTAATTTCTAAACCTTCAGCTCTGAACAGATTATGAAATATTGAATGATTTCAAGCATGAACTTTGTCTTCTAAAGTAACATCATCTATTCTTTATTCAGATTGTGGGGCTGCAGTTTGTCAGAGATCAGCTGTGCTTCTCTGGCTTCAGCTCTGAAGTCCAACCCCTCCCATCTGAGAGAGCTGAATCTGGAAGGAAACAAGCTGCAGGATTCAGATGTGAAGCTGCTGTGTGATCTTCAGGAGAGTCTACACTGTAGACTGGAGACTCTGAGGTTAGTAGAGTGTTGGAGTCAGTCTTATTAAACACAGTGAGTATCAAAGCAAAGATCCAGTATTTCCTGGTGAACCTCTAACCTTCTCAGTGGCTGCTTTCCTCAGTGAAGCTGTGAGAGAAGAATGGTGACAGGCTTCAGGATTGGACAGAAAGACACAAAGATAGAGAACAGTCAGCCAATCAGATCAGCCAGAAGTTTGTTGTCATCATGTGTTTGAGTTGATGTGAAGACGACTGTTGTTATTGTGTTGATGTCTGCAGGAAATAAAGCTGGATTCCAGCTGACAGCATTACATGGTGTACAGACAGTGGTCCTCAACATCAAACTGTTGTACCATCAAATCTGATCTGAAAGTGTTTGTTCTCATTTCAACACTAAAAAAATGATCAGTTCATTTTTATTTCTTTAACAGAGATCAGTCTGACTGAAGCCTGCAAATCACTGGCTCTGATTCCACAGAACCATTATTATATTTAATAAGCATGTGGTCTTTAAAGTGACCAGAACCTCTGCTGAAGCAGGTGTTAAGCTGAGAGTTCTGACTGATTTGCATGTCTGATGATTTAACAGTAGGTCTTGAAAGACCTTCAGATCCAATAGAAACTCTGTAGCTTTTAAACTTTTCTAACAGTTGACATTTATCAACAGTAAATCCATCAATAAACTGATGAGTGAATGTCTCTGTTTCTGCAGTAATGATGTGTTCATGACTCTCAGAACTTTAGTTCCCGTGTATACTTATAATCTGCAGACTTGATACCAAAAATCTGTGCAGGTGTGTGAGCTTGGAGCTCAGTGTGTTCACTCCAACACGTTAACATGAGAGCTGAAAGGAAGCAGCTACGCTGCACAGCTGTTCCACTTCTGGTCTGAACAGGACTGAAGTCCCTGCTGCTCTTTATACTGGATGTGCTGCATCACTGACTGACAGCTGACGAAGTGAGTCTCACTAAACTCTGATTTATGACCTCTGTTGTTTCTTCTTCTCTCATCAGATGGAAGGATTGATGATCTCTGTCAGTGTGAGTGAACATCCAGGAGTGTGTTGAGAGAGGATCAGCTGGATCCTGATGATCCTGGACCAGAGTCTGGATCTGGATTTTCTCATTTTCACTTAAGTTACTTAACTGACAACAAACTGAACAGTTAAATCTGGATTTAGTTGAAGTGAGCACTCCAATTTGTTATACATGATGTGTTTGATAGAGAAAAGATAAAAAACAGGTGTTATAAGTCAGACTGTGACTCTGGGCCCATATTTATCAAGTGTCTCAGAATAGGGAGTTAACAGAGGACTAAAACTAATGAATGAAGCAGAAGAGAATTTCCTGTGACTGTCAGCAGGAGAAGGATTACTCCTGGGAGAGAGTGAGACGTCGCTGTTTTACCACAGTCACAGCAGCAAAGTAGAAATAATGATGACGTGTTGTAGTTTTCTCACAGTCTCAGCTGCAAATATTAAACAGTGCTCATTTGATATATTGGAACAAAACTATGATACCAAGATTCATTCTAAGATGATATTTACAAAGTATAAAGACAGCCTCAGCAATAAATGTAGCCTTTATGTTAATGAAGATAACAGCTAATTAGACTCAGCTGTGTGAAATGATCTTGGTTCAGCCACATGCTTTCACAGCCTGTAATCGTGCTGCATCTTGCACATATTGCACAGACACACGCTGCAAACCCTCTCCATGAAGAACATCTTCTCTTCCTCTGTCCAATTCCTCTTTCAACAACTCCCTCAGGAGGAGCAAGAAAAGACTTGAAAACTCACTCTGATATCTCAAAAACAGCAAAAGATAGAAAAAACATGTAAATTCAAAGTCTTGTGATTCATTTAAAGTTCAAATGCAGTTTGTATCTAAAACTATGTGGAAACATTAAATGTTCAATAAGGTGTGGGTTCACTCTCACTCTCCATTCAAATATGAGTATTTTTCTGTTTCCAGCTGCAGTTACTTATTGTCTCTACACACCTGACAGTACACATGTCAATCACACTTTCAAAATAAAAGCACACGGCTGTAAGAAATATCACTCATTTTTAAAAAGCACAGTGATCTGATCCTGACGGGCCAGAGTGCGAGGTCCAACACTTTTTGCAGCTTTCATTGAAATGATGTTGAAATCATTTGTTCTCCTCTGCATCACACACAAAGTCAGTCTCAGAAATGATTCTGTTTATGCCTAAACAATCTTTCAATAAACTCACTGACATCAAGTGTTCCCAAAACATCTCTCCTCTCAGGGAATATCTCTGCCTGAACTCCATCTGCTGCAGCTCCTAAATATTGGCAGAGATAAGAATCATTTACCAAGTTTGGAAAGTCTATAAAATGCTTTTTCTCCTAAAAGTAGGACCAGAGATGCATCACTCTGATCATTTTTGTCCAGTTAGGAGTGATTTCCTGCTCTGAGACGCTTGATAAATCCGGCCCAGATGTGAATGATTTGAGAGATTGGCTGTCCACAAATGTCATCGGGTTAAATTCTGAAAAAATGTATCATGGGTCCAAAGAAACCTGCGTGTGCAAGTTAAATCAGATCTTGGTTCTGTTGATAGCAGCATCAAGCCTGTGGTGAAAAACCTTTTTTTATTTTATTCCAGTCTAAGTTTTGATGATCATATCAGCAGCTGGTCCAGTCCTGTTTTCACCATTAAAACATATTCAAATAATATCTATAAAAGCAGCACAAAACACTGCTGCTGTCAGACTTTGAACTGAAAAGCAGGAACAGAGATCATATTACTCCATTCATCACTTCACTGGTTACCTGTTTGTTTTCAGATTGATTGTAAAGATTTGATTGATTACTTTTAAAGGCTCTTCATGGCTCCAGAGAAGATTTCAGAGCTGCTCTGTGTGTAAATATTACAGCTATAGCTATCTAGCTTTTATATGCAAAAACATGATGTAAACATTCATAGTTTATATCTCATAACGATTTCTAACAAGTCGTTTGCATTAAGCTGCAAGTTAACAGTAAATATATCATTTCAACTTGTGAGATCATGTGATTCAGCTGTGTGATCCAACCCTATCCAGTCACATCCTTCATATCTTTTTTTCTACATCAGTGCAGCATCTTGCATGTATTCTACAACACTGCACACAGTGATAGTGATGCAAAAGGACTGTGGGCACAAGTTGATTAAAAACATGAAATGTATCTTCTCCACTGAATCTCCAGCTAAACCTCCTGTTGACTTGTGTGTCC
Source organism: Euthynnus affinis (assembly GCA_029490765.1). Classification (NCBI taxonomy): domain Eukaryota; kingdom Metazoa; phylum Chordata; class Actinopteri; order Scombriformes; family Scombridae; genus Euthynnus; species Euthynnus affinis. The sequence goes on along the minus strand of CM055856.1, from coordinate 14,372,086 downwards.
TTACAGGTCGTTTGAATATATCTCTTCCATCAGCAGTGTAAAACTAATGAATCATTATAGAAATAAAGCCACGATTTGCATGAACGCAGCTTATTTTTCTTGAACTTCACATCAAGCGGTGGCAAATGAATCAGAGCCGACTGTCAGCACAGATAAATATGGGCCTTGGTGTTTGCTGTCAGGGCTCTGGATCAACCTGTTTGAGGAGCTCAGTCTGATCAATCATTATGTTTGTAATACTTTGAACATTTGAATCTTATGTCTATTTACTGTTTTATGATCTTCCTGTATATTTGTGTTCATTTAGTGTAAAGCGCTCTGTAACATTGGTGTTGAGAGGTTTTCTACACTTGTGAAGGGAGGGTGGTGGGATGACGCTGGTAAACAAAGAACAAATTCTAATTGCAGAAACATCTGTGGAAATAAATGAACTTGCAGTGTTTTTATCCTGTCCAGCTTCAGCTTCCTGTAGAACATCTATTTTTATTGTAATTATTGTTTCTGTCTTTGTGTAGAAATGAGCCATATTTGATTGAATCAGTGTTCTTTGTTCTGGATATCTGTGGATTTTTTTGCCTAACCACTGGACCACCAGGACACGCCAACTTAGCTTCTGACAACTTTGTCTTTATTTTAAAGATCCATTATTCTTTTTTTTTATTATTATTAATTTCTTCAAAGTTTCCAGTAAAGAATTGTCTGTGTGATTTGGTTCTGTTATTAAAGATTTTCATTTCCAGTTAATATTTATTCATCAGTCATTTATTATTGGAAACTTTATTCTCATATATGTTGAATTGTATGTTTTTCTGTAGATGAAACATGTTTGCATGTTTGGCTGACCTGCTGTGAACTGACTAACAGACTTTAGCTTATGTTAGCTTAGCAACTGGAATTCATTCATTGGAAGTGAACCAACTGAACACTGTCTTTATTTGACCTCTAAATTAGTGCTGAAGTACTTGGTTCTTTCCAGTAAATTCACTAACTTTTGATTGTCTGTGTTTTCTTTATTCCTTGACTTTATTACTGAAATCAAGAGCAAAATACAAACAAGGAAACAGCGCCACCAAGTGACAATACAAGAAAACAGCAATCCATACCCAGATAGCAACTGACTCTGGACCGGATCCGCTTCCAAACCGGCAGATCCGTGTTACAGTCTCACCGGTTTTACGACTCCGTGCCAGATACGGACCGCATACAGACTGAGGAGTGGGCGTGTCGCAATCAGTCAGCTGAGTCAAAGCAGCCACGAGCCAGAACTGCGGAAACGAGCGCGCGACTGTTTTTTCTAATTTATCAGACGGACACAGGAGAAGGTGACAGTTGGCGACTCTTCCAGCTTTATAACGGTAAGGCGAACAATTTTGTGGCAAAACAGTATTTAAAGTGGTTTAATGCTTCTGAACATAATTTCAGAATGTTTTGACTTCCCATTTAAGCTTGTTAATAATTGGCAACGGCTAGATTTTTAGCCGGGCTAACTTACTTAAGCAGCTAAGTTAATGAATAAACAACTCTGTGTTTGTTATTAGTGATGTTACAACCAATGTTGTCCACAACTTGCTTTTCATCCGCATCTTACTATCTGTTAACTCTACGTTAGCTGATTATAGGAATGTAGCCAGTAGCATATAGGCTAACAGCCGTTATGCCTCTAACGGTTTGCCGTTATAACGGCTAGCTGTTTATACAGGCAAGCCGGGCTAGCTTACCCAAGTTAGTTAGAATTAGTCATGAATAAATAACTCTGTTTGTTATTAGTGATGTTACAACCAATATTGCCATCAACTTGCTTTTCATCCGCATCTTACTATCTGTTAACTCTACGTTAGCTGCTCATAAGAGTGTAGCCAGTAGCATATAGGCTAACAGCCGTTAACGTTATGCTTCCAACGGCAAACCGTTGGAAGCATACGGCTAGCTTTTTATATTGGCAAGCCGGGCTAGCTTACCTAAGTTAGTTAGAATTAGTCATGAATAAATAACTCTGTTTGTTATTAGTGATGTCACAACCAATGTTGCTATCAACTCGCTATTCATCTGCATCTTACTATCTGTTAACGCTACGTTAGCTGCTCATAGGAGTGACTGAACACACAGAACAAGGAGAAATAAACATGTTTAAAAAAGGATAGAGTAAATCTAGTAGAGATGTCTCTATTAATCACTTTGTTTATGGAATGTGAAAAATAAAGAAAAGATTAAGAGGGAAATTGGTTTGCAGGGTGTGTTGAAAATTTAACACACACAATAAAAGAAACACACACGCTGAGAAGAAAAAAGCAATCCAAGACATAGTCCACATACTGCACACATCCTTTGTAAAATACACAAAACTAGTAGAGAGCAGCGTCCAGCAGAGCTTCTGGAGTACAAAGATTCAATGTGAGAGAAGACTAAATGCATTTACATATAGAAAAAAGTGCAAGCGTTAATCGGGGCCCTCGCTGATCCCAGCCGGGAAGTGTGAGGAGTCGGGATGAATGAGACGGCTTGACATGAAAATAAAAGACAGTGAAGAAAATGAAAGCACACAGGCACACACACGGCTGGGGTTTGTGGCAACGTAACAATCTGAAAAGTAACTAAACGCCTTCATTCACAAAAACAACTGAAAAAAAAGGTCTGTGTTAAAAGTCATCGAGCTCTGAGGCGATAGAATCTTTTAGCAAGTGAGTCGTTGTTTCAGATGGAAAAAGTCTGGAGCACACTGATTGATTTGTAGTCTTTAATATTAAACAGACCAACATTATGATATAGTCAACGAAGGACAGCTGTTCATATGGGTGGAACAAGTATTCAACTGTTTGATAACAGATATAAGGGGCGCTCATTTCCACAGCCAATATCCACAAATTAAAAACAAGACACAATAATAATAATAATAATAATAATAATAATAATAATAATAATAATAATAATAATATCTTTATTTATATAGCACCTTTTTAAAAACAAAGTTTCCAAAGTTCATTGACAGACAAAGCAAAAACAATAAGGGTCATTCCCTTATTAAATCCCATAGAGCTCTTAGAAGTCTTTTACCTCCTTCCTGTCAACATTACTGTGATGACCCACATGTGGAAGCTCTGATACTTTTACAGATTTTAAAACTCTGACAAACTCAACTAAACTGACAAAAAGCACCTTAAATCTCTTCAATTTACACTTTAATTATCTGTAGATCTTGTTTTCACTGACCTCCAGATGTTTGCGAGTTTAACCTGCACTTTAATCTCTTCAGAGGAAAATGAGATTCTGAGATTTACTTTTGGACAGACGACCGGCAGTGAAGACGTGTCTTATCTCTTTCTTTTGTGAAACAATCTGTGCTGCAAATGATGAAAATGTGCCTACAAACAGTCTTGTAACCTGACAGCCAAAGAATTCTGTGTCTGCTTTTTGCACTACGTCCACTAGAAATAGAAACAAACTGTTCTGCTGATGTTTACATATATGCAACATTTCTGTTTCTGTGCAGTTGGAATAAAATGAAAAAGGGAGAGTGTGACTGCTGACCACGTCTTTGTCTTTGAACACCCTGATTGTTCTCATTTTTAGAACCATAAAAGCATTTTCTTATTTATCTTATTCAGTGTTTGCTGGATATATGTATTTTTGATAGCTGACACTATTATCTGAGTCGGTACTGTGCTTATAAACTGATACTGTGCAAAGGTTTTAAGCACTAAAAGTAAAGTGAGGATGCTTTGTGTTAAAGGGTTATACTGTATCTCCCACACAGATCTGTCTATATTGATGTAAACCTACTCAAAGCTGAGACTTGGATACTTTAATTAAGTTTACATTATTTTATTTACAACAGAGCCTGAAGAACAAAATGTAATTGTCCGAGTACTTCCTGTCTGGACTGTATGTGTTCAGATTTTATCACCTTTGACTGCTTGATCACTGAGGTGAACCAGCTTGAGTCAGCATAAAAAGAAGAAACTTAAAGGAATGAGTCGTTGTTTCAGATGGAAAAAGTCAATTATCCATTGTGTCAAATCTTCATGTGAAAAGTAACTAAAGCTGTCAAATAAATGTAGTGGAGCAGAAAGTACAATATTTCCCTCTGAAATGTAGAAAGTAGCATCACATAGAAATACTCAAACTACAAGAACCTCAAAACTGGACTTAATTACAGTATTTGAATAAATGTACTTTGTTGCTTTTCAGCACTGGAAAATAGTCAAAATAAAACAAAACTTTTTACAACCCACATCAGACAAATAACACACACACACACACACACACACACACACGACGGGAGAGCAACAAACAGGAAGAGGAAGTAACGTTAAAACTATTCGGTCAGACTTTAACGTCGTCAGAGCAGAAGGAGGAAATCAGCAAGTATGAGGCAGATGTTAAAAACTCTTCATGCAAATATATATATATATATATATATATGTAGCTGTAGATAACACACACACACACACACACAAACACGTGACTTCCAGTAAAGAAGAAGGTGGGAGGAGCACTAAGAGTGAAACGATTCAGTCAGACTTCCTTCATTTTCACTTCGACAAAGCAGAAGAAAGAAAACAGTCTGAGGCAGGGTGAGTGTTAATATTACTGCTGCAAATAATGATTATTGTTATTATTGATCAATCTGCTGATTATTTTTCAGATTAACTGTTTAATTGTTTAAACTGTGTCATAAGAATATGAAATCACAGTGTTGAGGTCTTCAAACGTTGTTTCCTGTTTTTCATTTCCTGGTTTCTCACAATAACGCAACACAGCACCAACTTTTTTTTAATTCAGTCACTGATGTTTTTGTTGTTTGAGCTCTGACAGCATTATTTCTTCATTATAGTTTTAATTTTGTGGAAAGAGTGCTTGATTTCTGTTCTGAAATGTTTATTAGTTGTTTCAAACAGATTGTAATCCAGGTTAAGTAGCAGATTGTTTAGTTTGTTTTCTAGACATGAACAAGTTAAGCTGACAGTCCAGCATCAGGCAGCAGTGTCTTTAGTTTAAATGTTACTAAATAAAATGTTATATGGAAATATGTTTTTATCATTTGGTATTTTAGCAGCACACATGTCAAACTTTGTGTTCTCAAACATGGAGATGTTAAAAACTCTTCATGAAAATATATCCAGTTTATAGCTGTAGATAACACACACACACACACACACACACACACACACACACACACACACACAGAGAAACACCTACGTGACTCCAGTAAAGAAGAAGGGAGGAGCACTAAAAGTGAAACTATTCAGTCTGACTCCATTTTAAAGTCTTTAAAATGGAGTCAGACTGAATCGTCAAACTTAAGCCACGTATCAATCAAGACTAGGGATGCACGATATCGTTATCGGCCGATATAAGCTCTAAAATGAAATATCGGCATCTTCTACCGATTATGAGCAGCCGATATGTTTACGAAGTTACAGACTCTGGGAGCCTTATCTCCTCAGGCTCGGTCTCCTGTAGATTGAAGCCTCGACTTTGGAACGAAGGGCCCCACCTGAGGATCTGAGGCTGCGGGCTGGCTGGTACGGGCTCAGCATATCTGTTATGTAGCTTGGAGCTTCAGACTCAGACGAGCTTTAAAAGTGATCAGTAAAATCTTAAAATCAATTCTAAAACGAACAGAGAGCCGATGGAGAGAAGCCAGAATCAGAGTGATGTGATGTTGTCTGTTAAAACCCAAAATGTACTTTGTTGCTTTTCACTTTTATTTCCTCCCTGTTTGTTGCTTTACTAGAAGTCGTGTGTGTGTGTGTGTGTGTGTGTGTATTTGTCTGATGTGGATTGTAAAAAGTTTTTTTTTATCTTTACTATTTTCCAGTGATGAAAAGTTTTCATTTCATTCATTTTAAATTGAACAGAGCAGAAGGAGGAAATCAGCAACTCTGAGGCAGAGTGAATGTTATAATGCTGCTGCTATGCTAATAATGCTAATAAAATTATTATTATGGGCCTCATAGAAGCAAAATGTGCAAAAAAGAAAAGATGTTGACCTGCAGCTGAATACAAACATACATCCATACTGTTCTACTGCATATAAAGTAGCACTGTACTAATACACTTCATTTAATTAGTAACACGGTGTAATTTTAACATTAACAACAACAATAATAATAATAATAAAGCAGTGCTATCAATTAACTTACACAGAGACCAGAAGTGAACTTATGTGAACTGACCTGCTTCAGAGGTGTAGATGGGAGATCAGATGGAACTTCTCCAGCAGCTGGAAGCTTCTTCAAACATGTCCTGAGTGCATGTGGACAGTTATAGAGTAGATATGGAGTAACAACTAAATAGTGACACACATGCTGCTGGCCTTAGTGTAACAGTTAAATCATTCAATGTCACACAACTCATTAACAGTAAAACTGTGTTTTTCTGCCACACAGCATCATTTTTTCTTTAGTCTAATTGCTACCAATTTGCAAACCAGTAATCCAGTGTTTACATAATTAATTGATATATTTGAATGTCATTCTAGATATTACATACTTAGATACAGCAGTGTGCTACGATGCCAGGTGATGCTCACATCTCTGGTGCAAGCCAGTGATGCAGAAATCTGTGTTTGGAGATAAGTTAGTGTTAGTCTCTCTCTCTCTTTGTCTCTCTCTCTCTCTCTCTCTCTCTCTCTCTCGTCCACCCAGAGTCGGGGTCTGCTTCAGGTTTCTTCCCGTTAAAGGGGAGTTTTTCCTTCCTGCTGTCACCAAGTGCTGCTCATGGGGGGAACTGTTGGGTCTCTTTCTGTAAATTAAAGAGTGTGGTCTAGACCTGCTCTATGTAAAAGTGCCCTGAGATGACTTTGTGTTGTGATTTGGCGCTTTATAAATAAAACTGAATTGAATTAGTTAATGCTGATATTTGTCAGTGACAGTTCAGCACAAGAAGCAGCAGTTTTCCAAACAGTTAGTCATCGTCTTGTCATTCAGTCTCATATCCTTCAATCTGTAACATTATCTGAGTCCAACAGCTATCGTAGCATTAGCTTATTGCTACTTAACTATCTGGCTATGAAACGTGTGACGATGTTACAAACAAAACGGCATTTTAAAGATAACAGAAGACAACATACCTCTATATCAGACTTTCTTTTCCTCCTCCTCTTTTCTTCGTTTCCTCTCTTGTTCACCTGAAGGTTTGGTTTCTATTATTATGAAATGCAGGTAAAATGTAAATATCTGCCTATCTTGACCAGAACTTGACAGGGACTTGGGTTGTCATGGATACGGTGACCTGTCCTCCACTCTCAGTGCTCACAGTTTGCTTGTTTTCTCTTTTTCTATCTTTTTTTTCTGAATTTGTTCATTTGTTATCTCCGAAAAAAATAGGATGGAACGCCCACTGGCGAATTTTTATTATTTATTTTTTAAATTTTTATTTATTTATTTTATTTTTTCAGCGCCCCCCAGGCAATGTGCCGCCCTAGGCAGCCGCCTATATCGCCTTAAATCGGCCCTGATCCAGCTAATGGTTCACTAACTCCTCAAACCTAATTGCAGACAATATTGTATTACTCATGTTTAAGGTAGCGGAGCCCCCTTTTTTTATTCCGATGCCACAATACAAACTTGATGCTTGCTCAGATATTAACCCCTCTGATCCCAAACTACTGTAACATTCACACCCAACAGGCCAGACAACGAAGTACAGCCAAACGAGCAAAACTCATCTTGCTGTCTTGAATCTACATCAACATCATTCTCATAACTAGTCAGCACTCATACCTGATGGTCAGAGCCGCACACAACAACCAAATAAGCGCAGCTGCGCAGTTAATGAACAATAACCAACACAGCAAAAAGTGAGTTATAAAACTGACTTACTTGCCGAAGTCCGCGGTGGACTTAAGTTAGGGCAAGATGAAGACGGACACTGTGGGTCTGTTGTTGAGGCCAGGGGCGCAGTGGAAGCTGGAGTTGGACTATTTAGTTTTTTTCTGTTTATCTGAAAAAAGTCTCTTCATTTTTATGTAGCTAGCGGGCCTGCCTTTAGCCCGCCTTTAGCTCCCAATGGTCATACATGACATACTGGTAAACAATGCACTTGATAGGCACTAATTTCTAATCAAAATGCAGCAGTGAGTGGCAGTTTTTTTTATCGGCAGCAGTTGAGTGGGTGAAGTTGTTGTCTCGTAATGACACAGACACAACTTTTTACAGCAGCTTTTACTCATATAAGAGATTTTGTCAGAGTACAAAAGTTACCCGGGCCATGCCCCCCCCGGTTCTGCGGTCCATGGTTCTCATGTTAGTATAACCAGATAAAAATATTAAACCACCTGTTAAAAGGCTCCAGAATACAAGAAATAACATCAACTCTGTTAAAACATTTCTGGTGAAGAATGTTATGCAAAGAGTGCTTGATTTCTGTTTATTAGTTGCTTCAAACAGACTTTAATCCAGGTTAAGTAGCAGATTGTTTAGTTTGTTTTCTAGACATGAACAAGTTAAGCTGACAGTCCAGCATCAGGCAGCAGTGCCTTTAGTTTAAATGTTACTAAATAAAATGTTATATAGAAATATGTTTTTATCATTTGGTATTTTAACAGCACACATGTCAAACTTTGTGTTCTCAAACATGGAGATGTTAAAAACTCTTCATGAAAATATATCCAGTTTATAGCTGTAGATAACACACACACACACACACACACACACACACACACAGAAACACCTACGTCACTTCCAGTAAAGAAGAAGGGTGAGGTAGGGAGTAAAGGTGAAAGTCTCATGAACCTTAAAATGGACGGAGCAGCAGAAGGAAAACAGCGAGTCTGAGTCAGGATGAGTGTTGATATCAGGACAGCAAATCATTTTAATTAAAAGCTTGATGTTTAACTAAATGTTTGTGCTACAAAGCTATTATTGATGTTGTCCAGCTAACTTCATGGATTTGCTCACATACATACGTCAAACTTAAGCCACGTATCAATCAAGACTAGGGATGCACGATAAAGGTATCGGCCGATATAAGCTCTAAAATGAAATATCGGCATTTTCTACTGATTATGAGCAGCCGATATGTTTCCATCTCCTCCCCGCCTGACTGTGTTTCCCTCCACGGACTGTTTCTCACTGACGGTCCCGGTGTTTCCTCCACAGGCTCCACTTCACTCAGCTGCCTGTCAGACCTGCTGCTTCTTCCCACTTTAACCTGAATAACAAACCTCAGTGCTCCACATGGAGAGCCGAGGTTAACGTTAGCTGAGAGGTTAGCAGAAGCTAGCTGGCTGCTGCTAACGCTCCGCTAGCCTCTCAGCTAACGTTAACCTCGGCTCTCTGTGTGTGGATCCAACTGGAGCAGCGAGCCCCGGTTTGTTATTCAGGTTAAAGTGGGAAGAAGCAGCTGAGTGAAGTGGAGCCTGCGGAGGAAACACCGGAGCCGTCAGGGTGAAATAGTCCGTGGAGGAGCTGCTGTGTTCGGCTACACAGATAGGAAATAATTCAGCTGACAGGATGTACCACTCTGTTTGGAGAAAAAAGCTTCTGTTTGGTTTATAACTGCAGTTAACAACCAGCGTTTTAGGTGCATTACCATCAACTTCTGCTCCAGAATGAGGAGCAGAGATTAAATCCTACACATTAATACTGTCTAATAAACTCAGTGAAAACTCTGCTGCTCCAGTTTATTAAAGTTTTAATGCTGAGCTCCTGAACTCCAGTCTTCCTGAATTCTTCCTTCTTATATTGTCTTTCTTGATCAGACTAGTACTAGTACATATGCTTGCAGCAGAATAGTCTCCTCAGCCAACTGGAAAAAAATATGTTAACAAGTTAAACTGACAGTCCAGCATCAGGCAGCAGTGTCTTTATTTTCAAAAGTTTAACTCTTCATGAAAATATATCCAGTTTATAGCTGTAGATAACACACACACACACACACACACACACACACACACACACACACACACGACTTCCAGTAATGAAGAAGGGGGAGGAGACAACAGGTAGGGGGTAAAGGTGAAAGTCTCTTTGACTTAAAGGCGAGAGAGTCTGAGGCAGGGTGAGTGTTAATATTACTGCTGCAAATAATGATTATTGTTATTATTGATCAATCTGCTGATTATTTTTCAGATTAACTGTTTAATTGTTTAAACTGTGTCATAAAAATATGAAATCACAGTGTTGAGGTCTTCAAACGTTGTTTCTTGTTTTTCATTTCCTGGTTTCTGCGTCCTCACAGTGATGTAACACGGCACCATGGGCGGCACAGCTTCATCTCCAGTAAGTGCAATGTTTGATTTAAGACAGCACTACCCTGTCAAAATTTGAGCATGACGCTAATAAGTGCATAGTGTACACAGTATACGACAGTGTACTAACATATGTATGTGATTTAAGACACAGCTTAAGTTACCATGTTAGTCCCAGCTCAGTAACCATGGTAACTTAGTCAGGAAACTAGCTGCTCCATGGCAGGCTTACAGTCAAGCTTAATTTAGATACATGTCATAGAATGTCTGATGATCGTCTCAAAACACGATAGTCCATCAACACTCCTATCACTTGTCTGTGTTCGGAAACATGAAATAAAGGGACTTTTATAAAAATGCTTAAATGAATCCCCCATTTTATTCATGGTCACTTCTGGTAGAGTGAAGTCAACCCTTTCATTTAAAAGCTTAGCATTTACGGTTTAAGAAATATAAGTGTTCCACCATATTTTTAAAGTTATTTATTTATTCATTCATTCATTTAGATCAAGCTGTGAAGACAAAAACAAAATTAAATAAAGTCCAAACCATGTCCTTTCGCTGTGTTTAAATGTATACTGTGGTAACCACTTATAGTGATCACAGTCACAGTGATCAGCTGTTTAAATGGATCAAAAAGCTCTGAGACAGAATCATTCCTGTACAACATGTATGCTGTTTAAATAAGTTGCCTACAGAAATCAAGTAGTCTGCCTACAGTGTTCATTTTGGGTCTCTGGGTCTCAGAATGCACACTGAAACCATGATGGAGACAGGAAGTCGTCTCTCAATGATTAATGTAGTCTCCTTGAAGCTTATGACAATAAAAGGGGTCTTCACCTTGTGATTTGCAGCATTATTGCCCTTTTTGGTGAAAACTCCATATTCTTCATAGAGTTTCATTGCAGGTGTGTTCTGCTGCTGAGAAGAACACAGTTCTAGTTTTCTTTTTGCGACATAGTATCATCCTTCCAACAATAGACTGTTCTGGGCTGCTTATGTACTCCATGCATGTGCACACTACAAGCTTATTCCAGCTTATTTAGCTTTGACTAGACACAGCTAAGCTATGTTGATAGGAACGGCTTGAGCCTCAAGTGAAAGTTGATGTTAATTCCAACCAGGCTTTTTCAAGTGAGCGTAGCTTTCTTTAGCTGCATTTATGATGCATTGATACCACTCACTGTTCACTGAACCACAATAAACAGGTGTGTTGTGAAAGCAGAAGACTAACTGGACCTTTTGATGAGATTGTTTTGTTGACTGTTGTTTAAGAAAAAATTTTTATTCTCAGCATTTAAATAGAAAATGGCAATTTTAACATGTACATTTCCATTACAACATAGGAAACTCGATCTGATAGAAAGCTCCAGAACAGTTACTGAGTAGACATGTGGTGAGATGTTTTTACTGAAGATCCTCTTTAGTTTCTCCGACACTTAAATGACTGCAGCCAAACTGGGCTTTTTGTCAAATGAGTCAGATCCAGTAGAAACACAGAATAAGTTTCTACTGGCAAACACACAGAAACACAACTTTTCTCTGATCAATGTTCTTTCATTTTAGCAGAGAGCAATGATGAAGGAGAGCGACCTCCTCAACATTCTGGATGATTTAAATGATGATGACTTTGAGACCTTCAAGTGGCACCTGAAGAGAGAAAAGGTGGGCGACATCCCACCCATCAAAGAGAACCCGCTGTCAAAGGCAAAGAGGCGGGATGTGGTGGATCTGACGGTGCAGAAATATGAATTTGAATCTGTGGAGGTGGTCAAGAGCATTTTAAAGAAGATCAACAGGAATGATCTGGTGAAGAAGTTGTCAAACATCACCTCAGGAGCAGAAGGTCAGTCACAGGAAGAGACAAACATGACATCACATCTAGACAGCAGATCTGCCTGCATCTTTATATTTTTCATAATTTTAGATACAGTCCACACAGTAAGCATTTGGACAGTTACACACACTCACATTTTGTTCTTCAGGTTCTGTGTTTCAGCACATTCGATTTTAAAATAAAATAAATGATACTACATTACAGTCTAAGCTTTAATTTGAGTAGGTTTGTGTCAATATAGAAAGAACTGTGTGGGAGATATAGACCTTTTAACACTTAAGGCCAAATCCTCAAAAGGACTGTGCACCATCTGCAGCCACTAAACCTCTGCAAATGAGATGTTTCTGTTTAATCCCAGATACCTTCAGTGACACTTGAACAACATTTTTGCAAGATTCAAACATTAATCTAACATGTTTCAGGCCTTTCTGAGTCACACTAATAGCTGTATTTTGACATTTCAGTAGATTGTTATAGTTGTGAAATACTGGAATTACTGGAGCAGTAAAAGAAGCAAAACATATGAAAGTTGGTTTGTGATTGTGGAGAGCTCTGTGTGTGTGCACCTCTGCTAATTAAAGACACACAATTTGAGGCTTTTGTGCTCTGCAGTTTTAATTATGGACCAATCTGTGTGCTGAAATATGGGAAAAGCCTGAAACACTGGAAATCTCTCCACTCACTCAATCAGACACAAACCAAGGGCAAATTACATTCAGCTGCAAAATTTATGGACGTGTTTGCACCAGCAGATCATTAGTGCAAATTTTTTGTGAATACGACTTTAAACGGGGCAGATTGTGCAAATGATGCACAGTTCATGGTGTTATTAGCAGGCTCAATCCATTCTTTGCGGATTTGGCCAATAGTGCCTAAATTTCAGGGATTCAGAAGTAATGGGACACACATGAAGACAAAATGATCATATAACAATGCAGAATCTGGCAAAATCTCCTCCGCTGATCAACACACACTGGCGGTAATTTTGTGGGTCTAACTGTGGAAAACATGAATGAACTCGTCAGGTGGGAAGTGACATAATAGTGATGGGTGGTCCTATAAAGTAACCATTACTGGTCACTGTAATGGGCATTGGGGATAGGAGAAACCAGATTTCCCCAGTTAGAAGTTTCGTTGACATTATCTTTACACTGTTAAAGTTAATTAGCTTCACAGAGTCAATTTTTGCCCCTCTCATTATCATCTGGTAAGACTCAGTGTGCATTTATATAGAAGAGTTATTGGTCAACTCAACACTCACTGGATTGCCGTTGGCCTTTGTCTATAGATGAAACCAGTTTGTAGGAAATAGAAAGGGCACCATTACTGCGGTGGCACATTACTTCTAAAGTTTCATATAATACTGTAATGTATGTAAGAGCTTCAGTCTGAGAGCATGTAGAACAAATGATTTCATCCTTGTATGTAAAGTTCAACTAAAACTGAAGCTGACACAAAATATGCTCTAGATGTCCAAATAAGTTGGTTTCCACCACTTAACATTTTACTGTTTCTTCAGACACATTCATGTTGTGAAGAAAAGCTCTGATTCAGACACAGAGCAAAACAGAATAATATGTCGGGGCTAAAAAATTAAATGTCTTCTATCACTAATAATGATAAAATAAGAAAGGAGCGCTTTGAGAATGAGGTCAGTGTAGAGAAGAAATCTGATCACTGATTTGTTGCTTGTACACACAGATTTACAGTAACCAGGTTACTACTGTGCATGTTGACACATTCCCTGATTGCTCACATGACCTGGTGTCACTGAGTAACCAGAGGGATGTTCCATGAAACCATCTAAAGAAAGCTGCGCTTACGTGATATAGCCTGGCTTGAATTAACGTCAACTTTCACTTGAGGCTCAAACCGTTCCACTAACGGAGTTTAGCTGCTTCTAGTCAACGCTAAGTCCAACCAGACTGAAATAAACTTGAAGTGTTTTTGTGCATGGAGAACATCAGCAGCCACGATTGTAGAAAAGCTGATACTATGTCGCAAAAAGAGGATAAAACTAGAGCAGTGTTCATCTCAGCAGCAGAACAAACCTGCTGATTAAATTATATGGAGAATATAAAGGAGTTTTCACCAAAAAGGGCAAAGCGACTGCAATCAACAAGGTGAAGGAGATGACTTGGCACAAAACTGAGGATAGATTAAATGTTTACTTGTAGGTGGGCAGTGATGGTCTAAAGGTTAGAGAAGCGAGTTTATTGAAGGATGAAGGTTCAATCCTGCGTCTGACTTGATGAGTCTGCAGGTTGAAAGTGAAGAGCAGCGCTTTTCCTGTTCATGTTCTGGTTATATTATCACTAGGCTAGATAATATCAGATGGATATTTAAAATTATGATGTAAGCAATTAAAGAGAACTTTCCAACATTATCATCCTCTCTGATGTCCATTTACAATCATCAGTGAAAGTTTAACATTAACTGTAAACTGGAGTAGGATATAAGTACAGTGGAAGCAGCTTATAATGATCACGTCTGTCCGGATTAAATATCATTATAAGCAGATGATTATTATAACATTTTCTTTATTTGTCATGCTGAATACCGTCTAATTGACATTTGTATATTTATTAGCCTACATGAATATAAAGATACAGATTTTAATGTTCAAATCTATATTTTTCTTCTCTTTCAGCAGACAGTGATCTGCAGAAGGTTTTAGAGACATATAAGCCAAGACTGAGGAGGAAATGTCAGCATGTGACTAAAGGAACAGATGAAGCAGGAAGTAGAATCCTTCTCAACACAATTTATACTGAGCTCTACATCACAGAGGTAAAAAGTGAAGAGGTTAATACCCAACATGAACTGTGGCAGCTTGAAACAGCTTCCAAGATGGAGGCCCTCCATGACGCTCCAATCAAGTGCTGTGACATCTTTAAACCGTTTCCTGACCAACAGAAAGACATCAGAGTCGTTCTGACGACTGGCGTCGCTGGCGTTGGAAAAACCTTCTCAGTGCAGAAGTTCACTCTGGACTGGGCAGAGGGCTCGAAAAACCAAGATGTCAGTCTGGTGATCCTGTTTTCATTCAGGGAGCTGAACTTGATCAAAGATGAGCAGTACAGTCTCCTCACGCTGATCCATGAATTCCATCCAACATTACAGAAGGTCACAGCAGAGAAGCTCGCTGACTGGAAAGTTTTGTTCATCTTTGACGGCTTGGATGAAAGCAGACTTTCACTGGATTTCAACAACAGGAAGAAGGTCGTGACTGATGTCACACAGAAGTCATCAGTCAACGTGCTGTTGACAAACCTCATCGAGGAGAACCTGCTTCCCTCGGCTCTCGTCTGGATAACTTCCAGACCTGCAGCAGCCAATCAGATCCCTCGAACATGTGTTGACAGGGTAACAGAAGTACGAGGCTTCACTGACCCCCAGAAGGAGGAGTACTTCAGGAAGAGATTCAGTGATGAAGATCTGTCCAGCAGAATCATCTCACACATCAAGACATCCAGGAGCCTCCACATCATGTGTTACATCCCAGTCTTCTGCTGGATCATTGCTACAGGTCTGGAGCACATGTTGAACACAGCCCAGAGAGGAGAGCTGCCCAAGACCCTGACTGACCTGTACTCTCTCTTCCTGCTGGTTCAGACACAGAGGAAGAAGCAAAAGTACAATGAGGGGCATAAGACGAATCAACAGGAGCTGACGGAGGCTGACATGGAACTTATTCTGAAGCTGGGGAGGCTGGCGTTTGAACATCTGGAGAAAGGAAACATCATGTTCTACCAAGAAGACCTGGAGCAGTGTGGTCTTGATGTCACAGAGGCCTCAGTGTTATCAGGATTTTGTAAACAGATCTTCAAAAGAGAGAGTGTGATCTTCAAGAAAACAGTCTACTGCTTTGTTCATCTGAGCGTTCAGGAGTTTCTGGCTGCAGTCTACATGTACCACTGTTACACCAGCAGGAACACAAAGGTACTGGAGGACTTCCTGGGAGAAGAACACAGTTACTCATCTCTGGATGACTTCCTGATGGGAGCCATGGAGAAATCTCTCAAAAGTAAAAATGGCCACCTGGACTTGTTTGTTCGCTTCCTTCATGGCCTCCCTCTGGAGTCCAACCAGAGTCTCTTAGGAGGCCTTCTGGGCTGGAGACAGAACAGTCCAGAAACCATCCAGAAAGTCATCAACAACCTGAAGAAGATGAACATGTACACAGTCTCTCCTGACAGAAGCATCAACATCTTCCACTGTCTGATGGAGATGAACGACCTCTCAGTACATCAGGAGATCCAAGAGTTCCTGAAGTCAGAGAACAGATCAGAGAAGGAACTCTCTGTGATCCACTGCTCAGCTCTGGCCTACATGCTGCAGATGTCAGAGGAGGTTCTGGATGAGTTGGACCTGAGAGAGTACAACACATCAGAGGAGGGAAAACGGAGACTGATCCCAGCTGTGAGGAACTGCAGAAAGGCTGAGTAAGTCCAGATGTGATTATCATTATAAATCCACACAGATCAATAGTTTAGTTCTTCAAATATAAATTATATAAAATTCTCATTATTGTTAAAATAATGCTCTACTTGTTCATAGCCAAAATAATATGTCAGTTATATTTAGTCACAGATGTTCTTGAGCTGTTTCAAATGTTGTGAGTGGAAATAATGTTGATCTTTCAATTGGTTGCGTTTATAGCTGTTAACTTAATGAACACAGTTATTCTATTTATTTCTAGTAATTATCAGATTTTACAGCTGTTTCTTCTATTTATCTTCCTTTGGATGATGGAGGCATCATTCAAACCTGGTAAACAAATGAAGGATTTTAGAGATTGTGGTTGAGGTTTTATTACAGCAGCATTTTATCACAATGTATATCAGTATTCTACAGTTATCAGTGAATGCAGTGAAGTTATTATTACATTATACACTACATTATTACAGTACGTTGTGTAAATAATAGTTTAAAACTAGAAAATATCTGTGGCAGAAATGTTGAAAGTGACCCGGGCTGGTGTTGGTGGGTCATGTGTGAGGAGCCCCAGCAGCTGATGGGGAACACTCATCCAGGAGGAGCCGATGGTATTTGTGTCATTGATGCTCTGTTATGATTTCAGGCAGTGGTATGGCCGTTAATTATTAGTGCTGATCAATAATTACACTTTGTGTGTGTGGCACATGTATCACTGATACAAACTATTAAAGCTACTGGACTAGTTCTAGGTTCTAATGGAGTGGGGTAACAAACAAATTGAGTCAGAGAACAGATACTTTAAATGCAAAAGCCGACACTTTACTGACAATAGAAAAACATAAAATATACAAAACATTCAAATAAAAACACCCTGCAGGTACCAAAAATAGATTTCTTAACCTTTTTCCTCGGTTAGAGATATTTTAGTTCAAATAACACACCTTAGTTAGATAATAATAATAATAATAATAATAATAATAATAATAATAATAATAATAATAATAATAATAATAATAATAATAATAATAATGATAATAAAGTTTATTTGTAAAGCACCTTTCATACAAGTGCTTCACATAAAGGAAAAAAAATAAAAATAGAATAAAAGATAAAAAAACAAATGAAGTAACAAAAATATGTTTACATATAAAAACACATACGTTGATAGATAAACAAACAGTAAAACATCAATTGGTCAAAAATAAGAATACAAATGCCTTCAAATGGATTAAAATGCTATAAAAAGGCTCGGTTAAAAAGATATGTTTTTAGGTGTTGTTTAAAGCTTTCAAGAGAGAGACTGCTTCTCTAAAGTCTTTTGGTGTTCCACAGTTTGGAAGCATAATTAAAAAACGCAGCATCTCCAGTTTTCTTCTGGTGAGGTCTTTGGATCTCTGGCGGTCCTGCGGAGGATGATCTGAGGGTTCGTGAGGGTGCAGATGGAGTCAAGGAGTCTCTGATGTAGCTTGGCCCTGATCCATTAAGTGTTTTGTAGACTAGTAACAGGACTTTGAAGTCAATTCTGTAGGACACGGGGAGCCAGTGTAGCCTCGCCAAAACTGGAGTGATATGTTGTGTTTTTTTAGTTTTTGTCAATAGTCTGGCTGCAGAGTTTTGAATGAGTTGTAGTTTTCCAATTGACCCTTTAGGCAGACCTGTTAAAAGTGAACTACAGTAGTCTAGTCTGCTGGAGATAAAAGCATGAGTTAGTTTTTCAGCATCTTGTTGAGTCAGGAATGGTCGTACTTTGGCAATATTTCTGAGGTAAAAGATGCTGTTTTAGTCACTTTGTTTATGTGGGATTTGAAACTTCAATCAGAATCTGAAATAACTCCTCGGCTTGTTACCTCACATTTGACAAAGGGAGCCAGGTTGTCAAGTCTTTGAAAGATTTCATCCCTTTTTGCTTTTGGGCCAATTAATAAGATTTCTGTTTTTTCTTCATTTAGTTTCAGAAAGTTATCACTCATCCATTTATTGATTGCAGACAGTCAGAGAGTTTAGAGCAAGTGGATCGCTTGCTTCTACAGATATATACAGTTGAGTATCGTCGGCATGGAAACTAATATCATGTTCTCTGCTGACATCACCTAGTGGAAGCATATCTAGTGAGAACAGCAGAGGGCCGAGGCAGCTCCCCTGTGCAACACCAGAAGTTGTGTCATATTCTTGTGACACATGTTCCCCAAGACTAATGAAGGATTTCCTTCCCGTGACGTCCTAAACCAGTTTAAAACACAGTCTGAGAGACCGACCCAGTTTTCAAGGTGGTTTATAAGGATTTTGTGGTGGATTGTATCAAATGCTGCTCTCAGATCAAGAAGAACTAAAACAGATACCTTATTGGCATCAGTGCTTATTCTTAGATGGTTGACCTAGTTTAGTTAGAATAGCTATTTTAGACCGGTCTATAACTAACTTATTTGAGGTTAAGTTATTTTAGTTCAATTATCTTCCTGAGTTAACTCTTTTTTTCCTTCTCATAAATGAGAGAATAACCACGTCTTTGTGAATTAAATTTAAATGAAACACTCGTGAATCAAATCACAATAACAACAGTTATGAAAATAAAATACAAAAGTTGTTTTTATGTGTTTATTTATATGACAATCTGCAAGAAAAGAAGTTAGAAGACCTCAGCGTACAGATGAAGCAGAACTGTGCCGTGATAGCTATCCTCACTAAGGCATCTGAGTTCAATGCTATGGAGGTGAAGGACTGTAAAACTAGGGTGACCATTTCCATAACACCAAAAAGGAGGACATTATGCAGCATATCAATAAATTACTACGGTGTAAATAGGACTCTGGTATACTCTTATTTACAATACAATTTTGTGTGGTTTAAAGATGATGTTTGTGTAGCTGAATAGAAAAAAATATTAATAAAAAGTCAAAGTGTTTGTTCACAGTATTTGTATTTATTCAATACATTGTTGTGTTCAAAAACTGACCACAGAGATGAATCTGTTAAAGTGCAGAGTGCCACAAAGCAAAACATGTAACTTAGGGACTTAAATGTAAAAAACTAGTAACAGGTAACATACATAATATAAACATGCTTTAAAAAAAGAAGAAGCCTAAATAACCTTTCATGTAAACAACAAAGGAGATTGTAAAAAAACAAAAACCCATCTGCATCAGCAGTCTACACTTCTGTACTACTGGTGATGCTTTACAGCATGGTAAAGCTTGCACAGCTCAGCAGTGGTTATTTTATCATCCAGGAGCAACGAAGCTTAACGTTTCCTCATTGATGAGGTACCTGCCGCACGTTTATTGCTTTTATGTTTCTCCGTACCCGCGTGCCGTTCAGTTGCAGCTTCCCCCTGACTGCTTACGTCAACATCGCATCGACAAAGTGTGCAGAAGCCATGAAATGAGTCTCGACTGCTTTTCGTCATAAACTCGTGCTCTTTTGTCCTTTCTGAATTAAACGAGGTCTCATGTTTCGGCATGATGCTAACTTTCTGTCATTGTCATATGACGTAGCAGCACATGGAACCTTGTTTATGTTTTTAACCAATGATATAGCAGATATTTATCTGACACCGCTCTTAGCCAATCATGTGTTAGACCAGATATGTTACGGCATTGGAGCAAAGAGTAATAAGCCAAGTGCCTTAAAAAGGAGAACAAACACGTGTCCGGCTTAAAGCTGCGCCTGTCTAACACTAAGGTATCCAAAGATGTGTCACTCTATTGGATAAACGCATAACTGAAAAGGTATGTGGGGGGATGTTTACAGAGGAAGTACTACCCGTTTTTTCACAGTAAAAGAAAAAAAACAACCTCTTTTTCACTTTTGTCTTTATAACTGTTTGATTGTTGTTTGCTGCGAGGTTAACCAGCGAATGAACGTTTTGAAAGCCACTTTATCTTTTATTTCTTTGAATACGAGGGGTCTCAAGGACAATGTGAAAAGAAAAGCTATTTTTTTATACTGCAAAGGACAAAAAGCTCATTGTGTGTTCCTGCAGAAACGCATTCATGTGCCTCTGACGCCACCTTCTGGACGAGTCAGTGGGGAGACAAGGTGCTGTTCAGTCATGCTTCCAACAAACTGCAGGTGTTGCATCTGTTTTAATAGATGTCCTGGAAACGTAATGACATATAAAGCTGATGAAAATGGTCATTGGTTGGCAGTTGTTTGAAACATTGAAGGTTCGTTTGTTATTCTAATGAACATTTATGGCTATAGTACCCTCAGTTTAAATAAGCTTATGTTATCAGAAATCTCTGATATTGTGACTGAAATCAGAAATGTTTACAGTACAAACCTGATCTTGTTTGGAGGAGATTTTAATTTAGCACCTGATGACTGGCTTGATAGATGTCCATCTAAATTCAGTAATAATCATTATAACACAACTCTACTGGACTTCTGTAACACTCATGCACTTATTGACATGTGGAGAAGTAGGAATAGGAATATCAGTCAGTTTTCAGGGATAAAAGCGAATGGAAATGCCAGATCTGGAATTGACTTATGGCTATCAACACTTGAACTAGTAGATGTTGTTTCAGATGTATCAATGTCAAGTGCACCCCTAACTGATCATTGCCTCTTATCTCTTGTGCTGCAACCTTCACTACACAATAACAAAAGAAAAACACACTGGAAATCTAATGTTGACCTTCTGAAATGTGATGAATGTTGTAATTTAATCAAAGATTTGATCTGAGAGATCAAATTTGATTCAACAATAGGAGCTATTGTAATAGATGGGAGTTTTTGAAGTACAGAGTCAGACAAATCTCAATCACATTTGGGAAAAAAAGATGTAAAGCTCTCAGGAACAGGAACTTAAGCTAGTACAAGATATTGATAAGTGCTGTAAAAAGACACCTGTGTCAGAGTCAGACAAAAATATATTCATAAACCTCCAATAGAAACTAGATGAAATGTACTTGAGGAAAGCACGAGGGGCTTATGTAAGATCCAGAGCCAAATGGTTAGAAGAGGGGGAGAAAAATACTGCGTACTTCTGTGGCTTAGAAAAAAGAAGACAAGAAAGAAATGCAATTAATGTGCTTATGATAAATGATGTGGAATGCACGGACCCTAAACAACTGTCTAATGAAGTCCATAGATTTGATAAAGATTTATATTCCTCGTCTCATTCTAAAGAGAAATCTGATGCCCTTTTCCAAAGTATTAAACATCACATCCCCAAAATCAGCACTGATTTCAAGGAACCATGTGATGCTCAAATTGAAATGTATGAGTTGGATAATGCAATCAAAAAACTGCGTTTAGGGAAAGCACCTGGACAAGATGGTTATCGTCAAATCTTTATACATTTTTTTGGAATGAAATGAAAGAACTGTTATATTTTGCTATATGTGAATGCTTCATGAACAAGTCCCTAATGTCCACAATGAAGCAAGGATTAATAACCCTTATCCCCAAACCTGGCAAGGATACAAATACTTATTACACTACTTAATGTGGATTATAAAGTGTTTGCCCATGTTATTGCTAACAGATTAAAAGAAGGTATGGCACAAATGATCAGTGAAACACAATCTGGCTTCCTTAAAGAACGCTCCATCCATAACAATATCAGGCTAGTGTTGGATTTACTTGATTATAGTGACAGAATTGAGGAGGACGGTTTCATTTTATTCTTAGATTTTTGCAGGCATTCGACAGAGTGGAACACCTTTTTATTTTGGACACTTTGCAACACTTTGGTTTTGGTGATGGCTTCAGAGAGATCATCAATATGCTTTACAATGACATAAATAGTTCAGTATCATTACCATTTGGCACCTGCAGTAGATTTGAGGTGAGGAGGGGTATCCCTGCCTCTCCTCTACTCTTTATTATGGCGGCACAGATTTTTTTCTGTCCAGATTAATTTACCCAGCGTACTCTCTGAATGTCCCTGATCATATAATTAAGATTATTAATCAAAACAATTTTAATTTTATTTGGAAAAATAGACATCATTATTTTAGGAAGAATGATGTTATTAAATCTTTGGAAGAAGGAGGTTTGAATGCGATTGATTTCGATGCCATGAACGATTCACTAAAGCTGAAGTGGTTGCAGAGTTTTATAAAACAGTATGAACATGTTTGGTTTAATCTTCCTACAAAGTTGTTTCTGGATTTTGGGGGTGTGGAATTTTTATCCAAGTGTGATTTTGAAATAAATAAATTGCCAGTCAAACTTTCCAAATTTCATCAAGAGGTCCTCCATTATTGGAAATTAATATTCAAACATAATTTGTCTTGAAATTCCTTTACAATGTTTTATCTGCTTTGTCTTTCAATCTGACCCCAGAAAGTAATGAATGAATTTTATTTTTGTACCGTTTAATTTTATGGCTTTCCTTTGTTATCTGGTTATGGTTTCCTAATCATCTGTTTATGTAACACCTGTTTACACTCAGTCTGAAACGTAACTGTGCATGTTCACTGCTTCTTGTAATCTTTGGAATTTAAATGAAGCAAAAGGAAAAAAAAGTAGTTTAAGACAATGGGAGTCCACCGCAGACTGCATTTCCCAGCATGCTTCACGGTTTTGACACCTCAGCATGGGACTGCCTCTCATTGGCAGAGACGCTCCTTCACAGCGGAGTCCTGTTGACGCAGCCATGACGTCACCGCCCCTTTAAATATTCCTCCACGTCTCGGTTTGAGCTCCGTAACGACGGAGTCCTCCGGTGAGTCAGCCAGACTAAAGGCGGTAACTACGTGCATGTGATTTCCCCTCACCGAAGACTCTCCTCGCCGGACGAGACGAGACTTCGCCGCGTTCACCCGAACACGATCCGGATCCGTGAGAGTCGCCTGTGCTGCAACACAGCGGCCGCTCAGTACTGCCTGCAGAAGTAAGGAACGGAGTTTCTTAAGAAGCCGCGGACTTCCCTGCCCCCGCTCTTTATCTTCATGGAGATTTTAATTGTTTTATCCTCTTTCAAGTCAGCCGGAGGGCTAAACCGGAAGTAGCCGACTCGGCCGGCGGAAGTCACTAGTGCGCATGTTCCATGGACCCAGTGATCCTGAAAGATGTGGATAATTTAATCATGGATGTATTATCAGAGCTCTTATAATACATGCTTGGCATACAGTCCTCTCTTCCTTCTCTCTCCGAAGCCCCCAGGAAGAGCGCCGAGCTGTTAATCATATTTACATGGCGGCCAAACCGTGTAATGACAACATCACGTGACGCTACTGGGCCCAAAAGTAATCTTCCCCATAGACTTACACTGTGAAAGAGACGTCTGTAAATCAGTGTATATGTATATATATATATATATATATATATTTGAACATCACAACCCGCGAAATGACTCTTCTCACTGTCAGAATTTGGTCCGATCACATTTCGAAAGCAATAAAGGGCCGCACGATTTCATTGTTTTATCCTCATTCAAGTTAGCCGGAGCGCTAAACCGGAAGTAGCCGATTCGGCCGGCGGAAGTCACGAGTGCGCATGTTCCGTAGGCCCAGTGATCCCGGAAGAAGATTGATAAACACTGTTTCATCCTTAAAGAGAAGTCTTTCTGTGACTATTGTGTAACATATTGTTCAAAGGTGGCTGATTGAAGGAGTCAGAGCTCAACTTCACTCTTCTTTGTTTATCTCTGAACATTTATATCCTTCACATATTGATATTCCAGCTGAACTCTTTATGAAATTACCTCGTCTGGTTAATGGTCCTGGTTTCTGGGTGGTGCCCAGTAAATAATTCATATTAATAAAGCTATCAATTTTTAATAATTTAATGATTATCCTTGATAATTAGTAATTATTGCCCTTATCAACTGTGCTTCTCACCCCATGTGAGGTGCTTTAACAGTTGGTGCCAGAATTATTGATTGATATTAACAATTTTTTCATAATTCATAAATGTCTATGACACTTATGAATTACTGCTAATAACCAAACGCTGGTGTGCGAGCTAATGCTTGGCTAAAGTACCCCAGCTACTGTTGTTGGTAGTCAAGGCAGTTGTAAACCTGACTGTGGTATGGCTGAGAGCACTTCACTCTATGGTGAAGGTTAGAGAGTCGACTCTGGCAGCTGACCTTTTGTTGCATGTCATTCTGTCTCCATCTTTCCATTAAAGTAATAGAATGCCCCAGAGGAAAAAATGTATTAAAAAACATGATTAGCTGATGTGAAAACAAATGTTAATAAAAATAAAGTGTTTTGTCATCAAATGCATGAAATAAATATAAAGTCCCCTTTCATGATAACATATGTTGTAATATATGTGTCATGACAGATTTTCTGATGTTGGACTCTCAGAGACTCACTGTGAAGTTGTGGCCTCGGCTCTGAAGTCAAATCCCTCCCATCTGAGAGAGCTGGACCTGAGTTCCAACTACCTGTATGATTTAGGAGTGAAGCTTTCTGCTGGACTGGAGAGTCCAAACTGTAGACTGGAGACTCTGAGGTCAGTTCACTGGCTGTGACATTGGTACTTTTTTCTATGTATTCAATTCAAATCCTTCACTTAAGTTTCAAATATTTGCTACATAATTTTTTGGAATTTGAGTACAAATCTGACAAATATTTTCAGGAAATTCCAAATCCAGTCTTGTTCTGTGTAAAAATGACTTCCAAAGTTTAAACTAATATGAGGCTTCAGCAGTCTGAGTTACACACATACATATTACATTACATACATATCAAGTTTCTTTGTGTTTCTTCTTTGTTTTCTTGCTGAACTGCAATGGAAGGATCACAACTCAAAGAGGGAATTTTGTCCTAAACAGTCTGTAACTTTGAGTTAGACAAATCAAGTGTGTGTAGCAGACTGTCAAAGCCTCATGTTAGCTTCTGCTGAACTTACAAAATGATTTCCTACAGTGTGGCTGTGTTAGGAAGAGACCACTTCACAGTCAGTATGGAAAGAGGAATGATTACTGCCACCAGTAACATGTTTTAATTACACATACATACTAAACTACTAAATACAGGAGGGAGATGTCATGAAATATATACTGAAAGATTTTTAGTCCAACATGTCTAATTTCATATTGATCCTCTAATTACAGACTTGACTGAGTCCAGCATCATTTTATGAATCAGTGTTGACATGAATGTGTCTGAATGTTCTGGTGACATTTGGGTGATGTCTGTAGAAGGCTGATATTATGATGATCCACAATAACACAATAACAAAGTCACTGCTCATTTTAGTGAAAAGATCATTGATTGGGACACAATAATGTTGAACTACACATTTAAAACCTGAACACATCTGATTGGATTAGAAATGTATTTCATGTATACATTGATTATAAATGTATTTAATTTAATATAAATGTATTTAATAAATGTATTGAAATCATTTATTCTTTATTCAGATTGCGGTACTGCCGTTTGTCAGAGATCAGCTGTGCTTCTCTGGCCTCAGCTCTAAAGTCAAACCCCTCCCATCTGAGAGAGCTGGATCTGAGTATTAACAACCTGTATGATTCAGGAGTGAAGCAGCTGTGTGAGTTTCTGGAGAGTCCAAACTGCAGACTGGAGACTCTGAGGTCAGTTCACTGACTGTTGCTATTGGTCATCTTAATTTTTTAACAGCTGAACCTCATTTATGTAAATACATAAATTACATCCATGGAGTTGATTTCCTTTCCTCCATATTTTCATTTTTTACAGTACAAAGTTTAATCTGTAGTTATATAAGATGACTTATTCTCAAAGAAACTGTAGAAAATGTCCACTGTTAGTTGATAAAGTACATTAATGTTATCATTTTTTTTAGAGTCACATCTGTATACAAAAGATCCTCTCAACTAATATGTTTTAACTTGATCAAGTTTACTTGCTGATTACTTATTTACTAATTACTTATTTTCAACTTACTTTAATTTTAATGTTTTTGTGAATAATGTCTGATCATTGATATCAATCCTTCAGAACACACACATAGAGGGACACAGAGATCAATGCAGGTGTTTAAAGTATTGTTATGAATCAGTGTTGACATGAATGTGTCTGAATGTTGTGGTGACATCTGAATGATGTCTGTAGAAGGCTGACATTATGATGATCCACAATAAAACAATGACAAAGTTACTCTGCTCATGTTTGGGAAAAGATCATTGATGAGGACATAGTAATGTTGAACTACACATTTAAAACCTGAACACATCTGACTGGATTATAAATGGATTTTTATCTTCATCATTTTTTCTTTATTCAGTTTGAAGGACTGCGATTTGTCAGAGATCAGCTGTGCTTCTCTGGCCTCAGCTCTGAAGTCCAACCCCTCCCATCTGAGAGAGCTGGATCTGACTGGAAACCAGCTGCAGGATTCAGGAGTGAAGCTGCTGTGTGATCTTAAGGAGAGTCCAGACTGTAGACTGGAGACTCTGAGGTCAGTTCACTGACTGTCTGTTACTGTTGTTCATCTTAATGTTTAACAACTGAACCTAACTTATATACATCATAACTTACATCTATGAAGTTATTTTCTCCCTATATGTTTATTTTTTTACTGCACAGTTTAATCTGTATTATAAAGAAGCTGTGGAAAATATCCACTAATAGTTGTAAAAATAAATTTAAGTTCATAAATTTTGATTAAAAAACTGAAGTCACATCTGTACACAGAAGATTCTCTCAACTAATGTTTTAAATTAACAAGTTTACTTGCTGAACTAGAAATATAATATTCTTTAATGTGTTTTAATTAATCTGATCATTGATCCTTCAGAATACACACACACACACACACACACACACAGACGCACACACAGACACACACACAGACACACACACAGACACACAGAGACACAGACGCACACACACACACACACAGACAGACACACACAGACACACGCACACACAGACACACACACACACACACACGCACACGCACGCACACACAGACGCACACACAGACACACACACAGACACACAGACACACACACAGACACACACACAGACACACACACAGACACACACACAGACACACAGAGACACACACACACACACAGACGCACACACACACACACACAGACACACGCACACACACACAGACACACGCACACACACACAGACACACACACACACAGACACACACACAGACACACACACAGACACACAGAGACACAGACGCACACACACACACACACAGACAGACACACACAGACACACGCACACACAGACACACACACACACACACACGCACACGCACGCACACACAGACGCACACACAGACACACACACAGACACACAGACACACACACAGACACACACACAGACACACACACAGACACACACACAGACACACAGAGACACACACACACACACAGACGCACACACACACACACACAGACACACGCACACACACACAGACACACGCACACACACACAGACACACACACACACAGACACACGCACACACACACAGACACAGACACACAGACACACACACACACACAGACACACACACACAGACAGACACACACACAGACACACACAGACACACACACACACACACACACAGACACACACACAGACACACACACACACAGAAAGATTAATGCAGGTGTTTAAAGTACTTTTCATGAATCAGTGTTGACATGAATAATTGTGTGAATGATGTGGTGACATTTGGATGACTAGTGCAGCACCTGTTCAGAACGGGCAACTGCTTGATCTCTGGTGAAACATTAATAGTTGATGTGAAGTGTGAATGAGTATAAACACCAACAACATGAAATAAACTATCCTTGTATTATACACAGATGATATAAAAGACCTGCTAAATACTCTAATAGTAAATACATGTTCTTTTCTTATTTCCAGTAAAATAAAGGCTAGTTTAAAATAAAATAATGTGCAGTGTCAGTTCAGATTTGAGTGGGTATGTTTGCTCAAGAGATTTGTGCTTTGTCTGTAGCTTCACAATCACCACGGTCTCAGAACATAGGAGACAAACTGGTTTGAACAGACCGTGGAAGTATTTGCTCTGCCTTATGCACAAAACTAGTCATTGTGTATCGGCTCTGAGCACTTCCAAAATAAAAGCGTGACCTATGCCCAACAATGTACCTGGACACCTCTTGTGTAGTAACTTGCTGCTGATCTGCTAAACATGCTGCTAATGCTATGCTTCCTGTCTAGACATGGGGTAAGACTACTCATTTTAGATAAAAACTTATTGATTAGGACCATGTTGAACATTTATAACCTGTAAGCATCTGATTGGATTATAAATGGACTTTCATCTACATAATTTATTCTTTATTCATATTAAGGTGCTCCGATTTGTCAGAGATCAGCTGTGCTTCTCTGACTTCAACTCTGCAGTCAAACACCTCCAATCTGACACGGCTGGATCTGAGTAAGAAGAAGCTTCAGGATTCAGACGTGAAGCAGCTGTGTGATTTTCTGAAGAGTCCAAACTGTAGACTGGAGATTCTGGGGTCAGTTCACTGATGTTACTATTGTTGATCTTAATGTTTAACAACGAAGCCTAATTTATGTACAAACATAACTTACATCCATGGAGTTAATTTCATTTCTTTTTTATTTTTTACTGTACAAAGTTTAATCTGTAGTTATAAAAGACTGATTCTTAAATAAATTGTAGAAAATGTTCACTGTTAGTTAAAGTAAATTTATGTCCATCATTTCTTGTAAAGAGTCACATCTGTATACAGAGGATCCTCTCAACTAATATCTGTTTTAAAATGATCAAGTTTACTTGAAAACATTATTAATTATATTCTTTAATGTGTTTTAATGAATAATGTCTGATCATTGATATTGATCCTTCACACACACACAGAGGGACACAATAACACAATGACAAAGTCACTCTACTCATTTTAGTGTAAAGATCATTGATGAGGACATAGTAATGTTGAACTAGACATTTAAAACCTGAACACATCTGACTGGATTATAAATGGATTTTTATCTTCATCATTTATTCTTTATTCAGTTTGGAGGACTGCAGTTTGTCAGAGATCAGCTGTGCTTCTCTGGCCTCAGCTCTGAAGTCCAACCCCTCCCATCTGAGAAGGCTGTGGCTGGGTGAAAACCAGCTGCAGGATTCAGGAGTGAAGCTGCTGTGTGATTTTCTGAAGAGTCCAGACTGTAGACTGGAGCTTCTGAGGTCAGTTCACTGACTGTCTGTTATTATTACTGATCTTTTAACAACTGAACCTAATTTGTAAATGTTCGTAACTTACATCAATGAAGTTATTTTCCCATATGTTCATTTTTTACTGTACAAAGTTTAATCTGTAGTTCTTAAATAAACTGTAGAAAATGTGCAATGTTAAAGTAATTTAATGTTTTTAATTGTTGGTAAAGAGTCTCGTCTGTGTGCAGATGATCATCACCAACTATTATGTATTTAAATTGATAGTTTTCTTACTGAAGGAGAAATAATTATTCCTTTCATTCTTTAACGTGTTTTAATGAATAATTGATTATTGATATGGATTCTTCAGAACACACACACTCATAGAGGGACACAAAGAGCTCAATGCAAGTGTCTAAAGTATTTTTATGACTCAGTGATGATGTGAATAGGTTTCTCAATGTTGTGGTGACATCTGGATGATGTCTGTAGAAGGCTGACATTAAGATGATCCATGAAAACACAATGACAAAGTCACTCTGCTCATTTTAGTGTAAAGATCATTGATGAGGACATAGTAATGTTGAACTAGTCATTTAAAACCTGAACACATCTGACTGGATTATAAATGGATTTTTATCTTCATCATTTATTCTTTATTCAGTTTGAAGGACTGCAGTTTGTCAGAGATCAGCTGTGCTTCTCTGGTCTCAGCTCTGAAGTCAATTTCCTCCCATCTGAGAAGGCTGTATCTGGATAAAAACCAGCTGCAGGATTCAGGAGTGAAGCTGCTGTGTGATTTTCTGAAGAGTCCAAACTGTAGACTGGAGAAACTGAGGTCAGTTCACTGATGTTACTATTGTTGATCTTAATGTTTAACAATTGAACCTAATTTATGTACAAACATAACTTACATCCATCAAGTTAATTTCCTTTTTTCCATATTTTCATTTTTTACTGTAGAAAGTTTAATCTGTAGTTATAAAAGATTGATTCTTAAAGAAATAGTAGAAAATGTTCACTGTTACTTGTTAAAGTAAATGAATGTTTATCATGTTTTGTAAAGAGTCACATCTGTATACAGAGGATCATCACCAACTATTATCTGTTTAAAATGATCAAGTTTTGTTGCTGAAGAAGAAATATTTCTTTTTATATTCTTTAATGTGTTTTAATGAATAATGTCTGAACACTGATCCTTCAGGACACACACACACAC